>BPLR01021639.1:0-44927 GCA_021605095.1 Caerostris extrusa | reverse complement strand
GTTACGTATTGCTATACATTTAATTTGTCTATAATAATAGTAGTGGAAATAAAAATAGATATAAAACGCAACATTTAGTATTAAAAACTAATAAATTAAATAATAAATTGAAAATAATGTTCCTAATTTCTATTTTTAGTGTTCAGATACTTTCAATGTATATTCCTTCAAGTCGATAAACTTTTCGTCAAAGGTACCTTTTGACAGGACACAATTCAAAAGCGTTCTTTTCTTATTCTCTTCTCTGTGAGAAAGAGTTTGAATGTTTAATAATTACTTTTATTTTCAAAATTAATCTAAAAATGCCTCAAAAAATTTTTTTTTTTCGTTTTTAAATAAAACTACCATTATTTTATTTGCAAAACATTAAAAATATATTTAATAATTAATATTTATTAACTTTTGCAACTCATAAATTTTCTTAACAAATTTCTTAATTCTAATTGCAAAATAAGTATTAAAACAAATAATCTTCAAACGGAAACTTCAAGAGCAAACTTTTGTTTTTAATAAAGTTCTTTGCAAAGCAACCTGTACATACACGTCTAAGAAATTTCTTCAAAAAGTAATAAGCAAACAAAGAGGAGGATTAGTTTATTTTTTGGACAAAGAAACTTTTGCAGATATCTGAAATGAAGTCTCTTCTTAATGATAGAGAAAGAGAGAAATAGCCAGAAAAGCCGAGAACTGCTTTGATATCAAAGGAACAGTTCTACGAACCTGAATCTTATTAGAGCAAACGCCTGCTGAAAAGGACATTCGGTGAAACTATAGAGGAATTTTATTTTTGCTTATTTCAGTGGTCATATAATATCCTTCTTCTTATCATTTTCAATAAATAAAACATACATTTGTTAATTTTTTAATATTAAAGTATCTTTATTATTATTTAAAATACAACAAACAATAGTCTACAAAAATAAATTATATAGAGTATATTAAAAGCATTGAAATCAAGTCGCTTTTAATTGCATTTGAAATTATTTGCTATTTGAAATTTGTTAATTTCTTTCATGTGCCATTTTTAATGTATTTATAAAAAATATTAAAGCCTCTTTGAAATTAATATTTAATGAGAATATCATTCATTCTTATATTTTAACCACTGAAAAAGGAATACGTTTTAAATTATAGCGATAATGAACTATTAAATAGGATTTTACATAACATTTTAAAATTAATAAACATTTAATAATTAAATTAATAATATAAAATGTTTATTTAATATAGTAAGGATCTACCATGCATTCTCATGAGAATTATATAACGGGTATACCTGTTGAAAAAAGAAAAATGTTTAAAACAATTTTACTCAAGATGTATGCCAACAGTGGAGTGTTTTAAATATTACAAGTTGGTTAGTTGTAGTTTAGGCATCGAGTTGTAGAAAATAAATGATATGTTTGTGTCAGCATCTTCTCTCAATTCAAACATTTGAAAATCATATTCACTCTATCATCATTTTTTGGGCTGCAATTTTTTTGCAAAATAGCAGAATAGGGCTGTTGGGATTGGGCGTCAAAATTCTGTCGCCAGAGTGAGCCAAGATAAGGGTTGTGATTGTAAGTGAAAATGAATTGCAAACAGTACAAAAATTTGAGTTACCACATTCGCTAAATTGATGCCACAAAAGAACAGCCAAACTCCAACGGCCGCTATTCTGAGATTTGGCCGAAAATTTATTTTTTTGAGAAAGTTTCAAAGTTGCAGATTACGCAGGAATTTAACTAACGCCATTACTTCTTCAGCGGATACATCCATATCAGGCTATAATTTGTACAAATGTAATTTTACATAAAATAGTTAAAATATTTTAAATATGCTAA
This sequence comes from Caerostris extrusa, assembly GCA_021605095.1. Lineage (NCBI taxonomy): Eukaryota > Metazoa > Arthropoda > Arachnida > Araneae > Araneidae > Caerostris > Caerostris extrusa. Next base: position 43,101 of record BPLR01021639.1, on the reverse strand, counting down.
AATAATAATGTGAATTTATGAGTATCACACATTTTTCATAAAAATTAAATTTCAGCGAATGAAAATTATTTTTTTTTTAAATATTTCCAAATGCTTACAACTTATTCTAATTTTTTTTTTAATGCATTTACTTATGGATTATTGCAAAAATAATTTAGAATTTAAATATATGTTTTTGATTGAAATGATCTAAAAACATTTCGGGATTTTTTTATACTATATATCAAAACTGCCGTCTACACGTAAAAACTAAAGCCAAATTTTAAAATTATATAAGACTGATTTTGAGTAATAAACGCAATAAATAATTCTTTGGAAGTGTATATCCATAAACATTTAATATCTAGTTTAAGATTTCGTTAAATAATAATTGTTGTTTCGCAAAAAAAATAACTAATTTAACTAACTAATTTTCCTAACAATTCGACGTATCCATTTTTCGCCGAATATTAATATCGCCAATTATAAAATCAAAATATTATTAATCACAACCGAAATTATAGTACAAATGTATTAATACGTTAAAAGTTATACAATAATATCAATTAAATGATAAAATAGTAGTATGAATATTAATAGCAATGGATGCGAATAAAATATAATATAAATAGGAAATCAGAACATCAAATACAGCAAATTCTAGCCAAACAATACGAACTTGGCGAAGAATTCGTTAATATATAGCGCGCACTGCAAATCGCATTCCTAAAAATTAACTTTCTATGGAAAACTGTGTCTGGAAGAGTTTCAAATTAAGGAAGTATTTGTAACTTAATTAGTGCTGTAATTAAAAGCGAAGAATAAAATGTTGCAATTTTTTTATTTCTTCTAATAAGTGGGTACATGATGTAATAATAACATTTTTTTTAAAGCTGGTGATTTTGTTTGGGAAGAATGTTAGTATTTTTTCAATTGTTCTCAAATACCTTCTTCCTTTGAATCAATATGTACTCTAAAATCAGGAATTTCTTTGCGTTTTTTTTTAAGAGTTCGTTCAATTTTTTTCTAGTTAAATACGATTTTATCTTGTTCACTATTACTGTTTCCATTGTTGACAGATATTACCAGGTTATTAAATTCTTATTTATATCTCTACGACAACGATGAGAAGGCATGTTAGAAAAAGAATTGCCAGAAACTGTAGACTAATTTGGTTTTACAAGAACATTGCCCAGGGTGCACCAAAGAGAAGTGGGTCCACATTGCGCCCCACAAACTAAACGGGCGGTACTTCAGTGGTGTCTGGCTACTATGACATTTTTGGAAAACGAGCAGGTCAATTGTCTTGCAAAAAGAGGCTCAAACCTATTTCAAATGATCTTCAGCACTGTCACTCCATTCTATAAAATTATATATCAAAGAAAAAGGGTTAGAAGTCACGGTTACAAACTCAAGATGAGATCAAAGCGTTGGAGAACTGAAGATCTTTTAACAATACCCAGCAATCCACGGCTACATGCTGTTGCCCAGCACTGGCCATTACGGCGTGCAGCAGAACATCTCCATCGCATCAAAATCTCTTCGAACCCCTGGCTGCCCCCTATGTAATTCAGCAGATCCAATGAACAGAGACCAACCTCCAACGATGTGCAGTACCTGACGGTGATTTAGTGACAGCGCTTATTGGCGTGCTAGAGAACTCTTAAGACAATGACTTCGGTCACCTTTTGCATTTTTTGGTTGTTTATTTTTTGTATTTGGCTTTTTGCCTTGTGTGTAATGGGGTTTTTTTTTTTTTTTTTACTTCTATTTGTCTTGTCATTGGAAATAAAAAAAAACATTTATATCTCGTGATCATTCTCAATTATTTCATGGACTTCTTCTTTCACATCTGAAAATCCTGCGCTGATTGAATTTAAATGTAAACAATTTCCTTGATTTCATTTTCATTTGATGGAAATCTTTTAAAAATGTCGATAACTTTCTTGAGCAGAGTTATGCTAACGTGGCTCGTACCACATATGAATGAATTTCTAGCTTTCATTGCAAATTAAACGAGAGCAAGTTAGCATTATTATGTGTAAAATTTCTTTCGACAAATTCACTGTAGGTAATAATTTATATCATAAATAAATTAGATTATTAAATAAATTACATTACAAAAAAATCTAAAAAATAGGCTTAAAACTTCAATTTCAGTAGAATTTAAATGTCTACGTGCAATAACTCGTTTGTAAACTCAATTCTTTAAGACTCCGTAAATTCTTAACCGATCCAAGTTCCCAAATCCTTTAAGTTGTATTAATAAGTTAACAGTGAGTTGACAAAATTTACTATGAAATAATTAATTAATTAAGAGTGAATAATAAATTAACAGTTAATTAAAAGTGAATAACCAGTTAATAACTATTTAACAATCGTTAATTAATTACTTAAAAACTAATTAACAAATTATAGTTAATCAACTACTGCTTGTTAATTAATTACTTAAAAATTAATTAACAAGCAGTAGTTGATTAACTATAATTTTGGGAATCTTTAAATTTACTGCTGTTGTATGTTCTCCAGTAATCTAGAAACTACTTTTCTCTGAATTTAATTCTTCATTGGCACTCAATAAAAAGCCTTCTGTAATTTCCGGACTTTAAAATAAACACACTTCTTAATATAACGTTGGTGCAATTTCAAAATCTTCAGACCATTAATCTTCATTAAAACTTTGATCTGGCAAAGATTTGGCAATATTTACATTTTTATCAGAAATGGTTCTGCCAACGAAAAAGTACACAATCATTGAGTAAAAATGAGATTATATTAAAAAAGATGGAAAGAGTTTAATTTGTAATATTTTAGGAGTTATTTTGGGAAAATTTCATATATATGATTTATGCTCTTCACTATGGTAAACACATATTGGCATTTATTATAATAGAGGAAACACACAAAAGTCTTTGTCTAATAAACTGGCTGATATCTTCATTTACGAAATAGATGTGAAGTGAATAGGCCTTTCAATAATATGGACAAACATCAAGACGTGACTGCATCGCTATACATTATTCATAGTATACTGCTTTATACATACAACGACCATCCTATCATTAAGCACGTTTTCTCCCAAGATGGTAATTCTTTCCTAACCTTTCATAATAGTGCTTCCCCAAAGGAAACAGAGCAGAATATCATGTGCTTCATCTCATCTCAGCTACCTTCATCCAATCAACCTTCATGCAAGTTTAAATCAGACAAAAGTTTAGATTCAAAAGTAAAACGAGATAAAAACATCTAAGGGTCAAAGAGAAGCAAGGCTGCATATTTGTGTATTTATATATATAGGAATATAGGATTTTGTATGATATAAAAAGTACAAAATCTTGACGATAGAGGGCGCTATTGTATATCACTCACACAATACAAAACTTGGATATAAAACATTAATAAATATTGCATACAAATTTTTGTTTATTGATCATTAATTTATTATGATTGAAACATGCACATGGTATCTATTTATGATTTCAGTTTTCCTCCAGCGTCATATGTATTGAATTAAGCATACTTTCAACTGTTTGGAAAGCCTTTTGAATGGCATTACAATGGTATATCTGAGAAATCAGAAATGTTCTGCACCTGCTACCAGAGGATAGAACGAAAGAACGAACCCTTTGCATGGAACTTCTCGAAAATAACAATTATTATTCATTGGATGAATTTCTCTCTAAATGGAAGTTTTTTTTTTAAATTGCTACATTTAGACTATTATAAACTCTTACGAGTAAGATAACATATTACAGTGTGAGTTGTTCTACTGATATCTACCTTTCACAACACAAATATGTGGAAATACATTGCTGCAAGCTTGAAAGACTTATATAAGTTGGAACTTATTAATTATAATTAAGACTTATATTAAGTTGGAAGATCAAAATCACTTAGACATTCAATTTGTTCCAAAACCGTCTTTATCCAATCTATTCAAACGCGAACCTTGTGACCAGTTGCACCATATTGCGGGATATATGATTCTTGGCAATAAATTTTAATCAGCTGCTCGACAAGATGGAAAATGGTATCTTTGTGATAAGCAAATTTATAGGAATTATCATCAATGCAGTAAGGGAGACATGTGGCGCCATTTGTAGAACATGACGTGAACTATGTTGACCTAAAATATGAATATGTGGGTACATTTATTAGAAAATTAGAAGTAAATTTGTGCGTGTATAGAATTTCGAATCACTTTAATAATTTAATAATTTTAGATTTATAAGCTACATGATATTCGTTAAGATGCACAAAGATTATGAATTGTAAAATTCAGAGTCACAAAGTAACCAATTAATGATTTTATAATATCTAGCCCAAAACACAAACATGTTTTTAATGTGTCTGGTATAAATCAGAAATTTCTAATTTTAGTTATGAAATTAGTTATTCTGGTCATATTTCCCCGTGTGTTTTATTTCTAAAGTTAAATTTTAAAATAAAATGTCTTTTTAATAAAAATATTCTTGATTAAGAAGTTTGTGCGATAAAGTTGCTTGTTTTGTTTATAGGTTATCAATAATTTATTGGAATATTGAATGCCAGAACGGTAACGAATACCGATCTCATAAATTATTGGTAATCAATATGAGATGCACTATATATTAATGCCACACATTTTTTTTTCTTAAGGATGTCAATATTCCAATGTAAATATCAATATCAATACCAATATTAATTGTGATACAAGATGACAGTTCATTTTGTGTATAGAAGTATGAGAAAGATTTAATCTAGTACATAGAAAAAGTGGAATTATATTGCAAAATAATTATATTTCTTAAAACGAATAAAAAACTTTTTGTTTAATAACATTGAAATATACGAAGAACATTATATATTAATTATGAAATTATATATCTTAGCATGACATTCAATTGACAAATACATAGTATTAATATTTTTATAAATGATTTTATTGCGAAAAGGCTTTTATAATTATCTTGATTTCCCTTAACAAATATTTTGTTGTTGCATTTTGTTATTATTATGTTTTGATAATAAGACAATATAAATTATAAAAAAATACAATGTATTGCACTACATGTTTCAAAAGTACTCTGTTTGCTTCAACATTGCTGACCCCCAAAAGCGACATAATCAGCAAATGTACTATCTTTATCAATATATATTTAGTGTAAATATTTGATAACAATTCAGAACAATGATAAATGATTTTTCTATCTTTTAAAATTGTTCAAACAATATAGTGCGCAAATGAGGCAATTGTACAGATCATATATATATATATATATATATATATATATATATATATATAATACTAGCTTAATTTCTTTCTTACATTTTTTAGCCTCTACATTCCTGAATTTTACAGCACTAACCCAAATTATTTCAGCATTGCATTCTTTTTCAGATTTTTCAATTCCTTCTATTAGCTCACACTCTCCCTATATATATCTTGTTCAAATTTTCAATCGTTCATAAAATACTTCTTATTCAACCACTCAAGTTCAAATACATTTTTTGAACTTGTAGTGGATGACACTGGATGTTAATACAGTTTTTTCAAATATTAATTCATTCATTAAATTTAATTAATTAATTTTAGTTTTTAGATTTAAGTTGCATATACCTACCAATAGATGGCGCCAGATAAACTTATAAAAATTAATGAAAATTATTTATAAAGGACTTTCTACAGTATAGTGAAAAAAAAAGTAGGAATTGACTTAATTTTTTTTTTTTTTTTTATATTAATTGTTTTACTGCATTTGCTCGGGTTTTTCTACAATCATTGAAAAACAGCTTTCTTTGTCGACCGTCCTGGCTTCTTCCATTCCCGTTCTACAATCTCTTAACTAAGATACGTTTAATGATTTAACTTTACTTTTAAACTTTTAACATACTTTTCATAACCCTCACCCTAGCAACAGAGACTTAACAACTGTCACCGTCTTCAAATATATCGCAAAATATATATATCTACACACAGGTGTTTATCAAAATATTGAAATCGTTTATGAATAAAAATGACATTTAAGAATCTTCGTAAGCATTAAAAATGTATTTTTAGCTACCAGTTTCTTTAATATAAAATGTATATATCATGGTTATATGGGGTAGCTTTAGTGAAGTTATAAACCTCTTGGATTTTCGTTAAAAGCGTAAAATGTCAGACCTCATAGATTTTCAAAGACAGCCAAAATTGTAGGAGCCCTAGCTAGCTAAGAGCAACTATGACCGGAACATCCCAGTTTTTAGGCGTTTCTGTAAGGTACGGTGTCTAAAGTCATGACAGCATACACCACAGCGTGGCAAGACAAGCTCTGCAAAGCAAAATAGTGAATCTACATTTTAACTGGAAACGAGGAAAGCAATGTGTTTCAAAAACATTTTGTGACACCTATCATCATTTTGAAGAAAAATCTAAGTGATCTAAGTGAGGTGTGTATTTAGGCATTGTTCATTCTAAATATGATATCACTTTGCCTTTTTTTCATTATTTTGTTTAAACAAACAAAACATAAAATAAAACATTTAAAAAAACACTACATATTTTCCATACGATTCCCACATGAGTTAGAATAGAGATCTTGATTCTACCGAACTCAATTCCAATCTGATGAATTCCCTATCGGATAGGGAAGATACGCGTCTTGGTTTCCTTTCTGTAGGGATTATTAAGAACCTGTGGCTTGACTTGTCACAAGGAACTCACATTCATATAATCTGAAAAACGCGAAGTGAGATTGTCTGTTCATTAACTGCTGCCACCAGTAACTGTGCAGTATACCACTAGGGACTGTACAGAACGCTAAAAATACAAACACAAAATAAAATAAAAGCACATTTTTTCAATACGATTCCCACATTGGTTGATACTGTTTCCAATAGACGTTTTGAATCAGTTGAATTCAATTCAATCTAATGAATTCCCATCGGATAGGAAGACGCGTGCTTTGATTCCCTTCTGTGGAATTAAGAATCCGTGGTTTGACTTGCCACAAGAACACATCCATGTAAACCCTGCATCTATGAAACGCGAAGTTACATTATCGAATAATTAATTTCTGCCACCAGTGACTGTATAGCATTCCACCAGGGATTGTATAGCACAGGGGTCTCCATTTTGGAAACCCTTGTGCTATACAAATCCTGGTGGCATGCTATAGGACCATACTGTTTACTCAATAAGTACCAAGGTCCAAAACCATTTTAATTTTCTGCCATTATCTGTAATTTCTAGACCAGTCGCCGAGTACGTGCTCTGCGCGAGCATAATCTTGCAAAATTCGCTGGTTCAATTACTACAATTACTATTGTGTGTATCGATACGATAGTGACACTTAACGACATCTAGTGGTCAAAAGCGGAAACAGGTAGGTAATATCCTTTATCGTTAACATATGGCGCTAGTAGTATCGAAAGCGCAGTAACAATTAAACATTCGTGAATAATCTCATTGGTTCGTGAAAGTTCTGGTGTATTCCTCTCTCACTTCGAAATCGCAGTAATTGAGTATTACACTGATCCCCTGTATTTTTTATCCAACTTATTACAGCAACAATAAGCTATTCGCTGTCGCGGGCCGGATTTAGCCCGCGGGATGTAGTTTGAGACCCCTGGTATAGCATGGCAATAGGGACTGTATAGTATGCCACCAACTGATTGTATAGCATGCCACCACTGTTTGTATAGCTTGTCGACTGGGGAATCAATTACTCTCTTCTTCTGAAATTAGTTAGAAAGCTTGAAATGCAGAGAGAGATTTTAAATATTTATGTTTGAATATGCAATCAAAGTAATTTAAAAAATTACTAAAAGTAATTTTTTTTGTTAAACATATATTACTTGATTTCTGGTATTAGTCATTTTAAAATAAAATAAATTTTTCATTGTATTTGTTTCATTATTTATCTATTATTATTTTTTTTTTTTTTTGTAAATTTACAAATACGATTCTATTTACAAACACTATATTCTGTTATAGAATTAAAAAATAAATCTATTCAAAGCTAATACAGATAAAATGTAAGTTTACTCCATTAAACTTAAAATAGCTTAAAACATCACGAAATTGGAAAAATAAAAAAGACATCGAACTAAGTTCTTTTTGTCACTGCAATAGATGGGAAAATGTCAGAATAGTGGAGATAAAATGTTATTTATGTTAGGAAATGGTTAAAATAAAGCAAAAGAACACAAAAGACAGGAAAAGAATTAAAGAGAGAGAATTTTTTTCGATTATTTGAAAAGTCGAAACCAAGTAAAACTGTCAATTAAGGGATTTCAGACTTCTCAACTGTGTAAAGAAGAAGATTAAAGAAAAATAACTAGAATTAAAAAAAAATATTGGTGCTAAAAGTATTTAAAAAATGCATGACTACAATGGAGTCTTCCATTTCCTAGTAAATATAAAATTTTGAGTAATCCTATTAAAATTTAGTTTTATTTTTCAGTGTTATTTTGTAACTTTTTTTAAGAATGCGCACGTTAAATCTGCAGGTTGGAATATATTCTTGAGCTCTAGTAGCCTGCAGCCAATTGGCTAGCGCTCTGCCTTTTGTTCCATAGGCTTCAGTTCGAATCCTGACGGCGGCATGGATGTTTGTTAATGATTCGGAATTCATTTTAAACTGTAGGTCCCGGTCTAATTATCCTAAAATGTGCAAAAAGGGCCCTTTAGAGCGACAAATCTTGAGCCCTTGATGAAAAAAAAAGGATGAACTTTGTACTTCCTTTTTTGTATTCGTTTCAGAATCGTTGTAGCAAAATAAGAGGGCAGTGTAGCAAACTGTTATCGTGCTACCCTGATAAGCTGTATTTGTTACATATCTACTGTTATAATGCAAATAGTTTCAGATTAAAGTGCATAGCATTCTAAAACTTAACTCATTTATTCAAACTTTTATCATTCAAATATTAAAGCAAGGCCAGAAATTCCCAGTCGGTTAATATGACTTGCGGCTTGAAATTCTCTACCAATTAACTGCTGGATCTATTTGTTTTCTTACAGCAGTGACTGTACAGCATGCCACTATCGGGAATCGATTACTCACTCTTTTGCAAATAAGCTTGGAAAGTGTTGAATTTTTAACTACATATTTAGATTTCAATATGCAATTGATTGCATATTCCAGTTAAATTTAAAAATTTATTGCATATTCATGAAATTTCAAAAAAAAAAAATATTAAAATTTATTTATGTAAAAGTACATAATTTTTATTTCTGGTAGCAGGCTTTTTTGTTTTGCGTTAGATCTGGATAAGCGTGGGGCTTAATTTATTTTTGTTCATGGATACAAATTAAATTATTTCTCAATATAAAAAGCTATGTTTAGCTGCCCATATTTATTAAAATTGCAAAGACAGCACTGCAACACATAACACCCAAAACAAAACTATATAACAAGTATTTACAAAAAGCATCTTAAAATTGAGTTCATTTAAGGATCTTTTTACCCTCTGCACTCTGGAGCCTACACTCGATTCTACACACTCCTTTTCTCTTTCTTTCTCTTCCATTATCGGTTCCAAAGTCTAAAGGGCGAAAAAAAAAATATGCAAAGTGCAAAGTCAAACGTATGGGTCAACCAGTAATTGAAAGGGGAGGATTTTTCAACCATGAACTCTTCCCCGTTTTCTATATTTCGTTTATAAGACTTGGTGGATCTATACTGCCACTTTTAAATAAAACAAATTTTTTTTAATGTATTTGTTTCATTAAATTTTTTTTATAAAATATATTACACATTTATTCTATATTTAGAAAATATGTAAATAAATCTATTCAAAGCTTATGCCGATGAAATATAAGGATAGACATACAATTTATTTCATATCAATGTATGTATAACATATTCCAATGAAAATGACGTCAATTTTCAAGATTTTGTCACTTTATCCAGATAAGAATTTTGCAATATCCGTGTATGATTTTTTTATTTTAGTTTCGAACGAAAAATGATAAATTTATATTTATCTGTCTTGCTATACTGATAGATCAGGATTCTGTATACAGCACGGTTTATTGAAAAGGCGAAATGATTTTTATTGGTGTCAAACCAATCTTGAATCCTGAGAAGATATCACTAGAACATTTTTACATCAGTATACAAAAAACTAAAACCATTTGACATGCCAGTTCTTCCAGGTATTTGAAATATTATATATATATATATATAAAATGTATTTTTTATATGCATTTTTCTAGAGTTTTTACGAAGAAAGAAATTTTAAATTGAAAAATAAAAACTTATTTAAAAAAAAAGACAAGAATTTGGGACACCAATTCTCAATTTAATAGAAATTTCTTTTCTATGGCATTTCAGGTGAAAAAAAAAGTTGACAACTTGACTTCAGCTATGGAGTTTTTTTCACAGATATTCGGCGCGAGTTCTTCAATTGACTGGGGCTTATTGATATACTCTAGATCCTTAAGAATATTTTCCAAGAAATAAAAATTGAAGTTTTTCAGCACTCGTTTGAAAGGAAATACCAGATTGATAAAAAACTTTTCCGATTTTGATTATTGATTCACATACGAAATTTTCATATCAGTGTGAATTTCAAAGAACTTTAAATATTTTATGAAATTTTTACCTCACTATTTTAACTTATCCAATAACTAAAATTTAAATGTAAAAAAAAAAAAAATCATTTAATATTTTTCAATAGATTTTATTCCCTGTATACAATTAATATTTTTTTTTCAACAAATTTTATTTTGTTTATGCAATTAACATTAAAAAAAAAAATAAATGTCACTAAATGTATATATTATTATATACACTTAAACGATATTTCTATAAAAAAAAAACGTTATAATTATATATCCTTGTTTTTTAAATGATCTTAGAATGGAAATTGACATTTAAAATTTTAACTTTGTGTCTTTGTTAAAATACATGAGGTTTTGTGGAAATTTAATTATAATAATTTAAAATTAATAATTAAAAAAATTTTAAAAATTTACTGAAATTCATTTTTAAGCTTATTGATTCCTTATCCCACTTGATAGACAGCAAACATCTAGACCAAGACCAAGAATCCGTGTGGTCTTATGGAAAGACTTGGCTCCGTGTCACTGAAGAAGGAGGACAGTGCCTTCCGAACTACCCTCATTTGCGTATCGTATGGAGAAACCCAGGAAACTCCCACAAGGTAGTCCGATTAAAAAGGCAAGATGCTGAACATCACAAACGCCACCAAGTCTCTTCCTTTTGAAACAGTGCCTGCAACAAAGCCGTCGGTGGATTGAACATCAGTCGTAATGCTTATCGGCAGCTAACGTTACCACTGACTGACGAGTCGGACGATATTTATTAAAAAACATTGAATAGCATTATGAGTTATTTATCAGGAATATGAAAGTATCTTCGATAAGAAATTTTGTAAGCAAAACAAATTTAAACAAAAAAGAATGAAAAACTATGCTTAATTAATGCTTATGTTTTCATTTTATAACTACATTTTATGTAGTAAGGAGAACAAGTGAATTTGAAGAGTATTACAATAATATTATAGAAAAAAAAACATTACATCTTGTTATAGGTAGTTTAATTTTTTTTCAATCTTATAAGGATAAAGATAATAACAAATAAAATAATTAACATGTTTTTCGAGAAATAGCACATTGAATATTATAGATTTTTTTTTTTTCATTTTAACTTTAATGATTTTTTTTTTTTTAAAAAAGACAATAATTAAAACTCAAATTGCAATTTAGCTTTTCTATTTAACTAAACCTTTCTGAAGGTTTCTTAAATAAATCATTTTTCTAAGAGGTTTAGATGCAACATTTGGCATTTAGATTTGCAATAATTTAGAAGCTACAAAAATGCTCTTAATGAACACTATTTTTTTAGAAAATTTATTTCCTCACGAAATAATGCTCACTTAAAGTGAAACACGCAACAGATTTCTCGAAGATAAACACGAAATCATACTTTATTACGATGATATCGAGTCTGCAAACACCACAGCGGCGACAAACATCAACAAGGATTGCAGCGTTAATTTAGAGCTTATGGGACTTCTTCCCTTGGGCTGCTGTCTGAATGGGCGAGGAGATTATGAATTGCTTCTGTATCTACTTTTGCAGTGGATGGCAAAAAGTTGTACCCAATGCAAACAATTACTGCGATGAATGTATTGATGTAAACTTGAAAGCACTTAATGTGCTACTTTTAAAGAGGGGTCTTGTTGAAATTGGAACTTCAAAGAGACCAGTGCTATTCGAACATTCCTTTTCTTCCTTTTGAGAATGTTTCGGAAGATAAGCCTTTTCATTGATGAAAGTAAAGTATCAATAGTTTCATTTATCAAAGAAGATTCAACGATGAAGGCTATTGGAGAATGAGATGACTAGTCATTTAAATGCATTTTAGTTAGCTGTAAAAGATACTGGTAAACGGAATGCATTTTTAAAGAATATTGCTATTTTCAGTAAATTATAAAATACATATGAGCAATTTTATGGCCTTTTTTATGTCAGATTGGGAGAATAATTTGGTATGTTTTCTCGGTCTACGGACTGTTTGTATACACTTTGGGCTAGTTAGACTGGGACCTACAGTTTAACGTGGTTTCCTAAATCACTGTCAAACATGTCTGCAAACCCTCAGGTTTGAAACCTGAAACCTATGGTTCCAAAGGCCACAGTGATAGCCAATTGGCCATCACGGCGTTATTGGAAGTTGAGTTCCTTAGTGCAGAAGACGAATAGGGTAGGATTTCTACTAGATATGTATAATACAATTCTATTATAAAAAATTACAATTCTATGATAAAAAACATTATATTATGTTACCCTTAGTTGAATTATTTTCAATCACAGAAGGTATAAGCTAATAATATTAACCAAAATAATTAACCTATATTCAGTATAATGACACAAAGGAAATTATAAAGAGTTTTGTTTTACATTAAACATTAAAGATTTAAAAAAATAATCACTTAATTCAAATTGAAATCAAACTTTTCTACTTAATTAAGCTTTACAATGGTTTATTTAAATGGATAATCTTTCTAAGAGGTTTAAATGGAACATTTGACATTTAGATTTGCAGTAATTCAAAAGCTACAAAAATGCTTTTAATGAACATTATATTTTAGAAAATTTATTTTTCTCACGAAATAATGCTCACTTAAAGTGAAAACATCCAGCAGATTTCTCAAAGAAAAACACTCACTTACTTTATTACGATGATCTGGCGTCTGCTAATACCATGGCGGCGACAAACATCAACAAGGATTGCAGCGCTAATTAGAGCTCATGGGACTTCTTCCCTTGAGCTGTCGTCTGAATGGGCGAGGAGATTATGAATTGCTACTGTGTATACTTTTTGCAGTGAATAACAAACAAGTTGTACCCAATGCAAACAATGACTGCGAGGAATGTATTGAGCTTTAAAGCACTTAACGCGCTACTTTTAATGAGGGATCTTGTTCAAATTGGAACTTCAAAGAGACCAATGTTATTCGAACATTTCGTTTCTTTCGTTTGAAAAGGTTCGAAAGACAAGTCTTTTCATTGATGAAAAGTAAAGTATCAATAGCTTCTTTGGTCAAAGGAGATTCAACGATCAAAGCTACTGCAGAAAGAGATTATAAGTCATTTAAATACATTTTAGCTAACAGTAAGTGTTATAGATAAATGAGAACGTATGTGGAAAGGGTAACACATTTTTAAAGGTAATTACTTCTGATATCAATTAATTATAAAATACATAGGAGTAATTTTATAGCATATTTTATGGTGGATTGGGAGAGTGAATTAGCTAATGCAGAAGAACACTAGGGTAGGTTTTCTACTACAGAAGTACATTACAGGCTACATTGATTTAAAAGAAAATGAGTTTAGATCTTTGTATTTTGTAAGTAGTCTGATATCCAATTGGCTAGCTGTCTGGCCTTTTGTACCATGGATTTCATGTTCGAATTTTCGGCTGGCACGGGTGTTTGTGAGTGGTTCGAAATTAACATTAAAATGTAGGTCCCGGTCTAATTAGCCTAAAGTATGTAAAAAATGATCGTAGAGCGACGAACCAAACCAAACCATTTGGATTTTGTTACATCAAGTTTTATAGAGCGAGTCTGATTGTGTGGTTCTTTGATTTTCTTTTAATACGATACGTAAAAATATGGTGGATTTTTAACTCTTGTCTACTTGCCTGGAGCATTTGATGTGTTACCACAATATGAGGTGAGATTGACATAATAGAGATAACATCCAAGTTAGTAACTTCATGAGTTGCGTGAGGTTTATAATTGAAACAAATGCTGAATTATGTTGTATGTTAAAGAAAATACCTATCAACAAAGATTTTTAATTGTATTAATGACTCAATTTACGATAAATCCAAGAATCCAAGTTCTGGGCTCGAGAGTCAGTGGTGCCAAGTTTGTAGTGGTTCGAAATGCATTTTAAACCGTAGATCCTGTCTAATATTACTGTCGAACGTTGTGCATTGGGCTGACAAGCCTACCCCATAAAAGAAAAATAATATCTCTAAGAGGAAAAAGTCTTGGCCCACCTTGTAGCTGTTGGGCCATTGAACAAGTAAGATACCATGGTAGCGTGAAAATTTAATGTCATCTATTTGAAACATATTGAACTAATTTTTATACCAAACATATCCGTGCCCCGGTGCAAAACGTATACGTACACGAGAGTTGCTTCATTTTTTAAAAATCTATTTTTTATTTATCCTATACGTATATAACATATCTTAAAACATTAACAATTAAAGTATTTAAAATACTGATCAGCGAGATTTTCTTTGTTTCATCGTCATTTTAAAATCGCATATATTTTAAGCGATCGTTCCTCAAACAATTAACAACTTAATGCCGCTGGAGCATTAATTAGAATATCTTTTTTAAATAAGAAAAAACTGAGGCTTCAAATTGACTACTCAAAAGTTCTAAAATCATTGTGGTCGCTGTCCTATAAAAAATGGAACAGAAAAAAAAAAAAAGAGAAAATTCTTAATAAAAGCTTGAATCGGTGAAATGTGTTTCATTTATTCTTATCCTTGTGAATGTTTTTGAAAAGTAAGAATTAAACTTAATTCCATTTCTGCAAGAAAATATTATTCACATTAAAAATTATTGTAAGGGAAATTTTTAATTTTGACAAAAAAGACCTAAGGCAAATGAGTTTTCAATACTTTATAACTGAATAAAAAATAAAAATGAATGAATTCAAACTAAAAACTACTTTTTAAAAACAAACTTTTTTAGTATAGGGTTTCTTTATCGATTGCAAAAAATCGTTTCAATTTTTCATTTTTTTTTTTCAGTCATATTAAACTGGAACCTACGGTTTAAAGTGTATTCGAACGACTACAAACATACATGGCCCTGCCAGTAGTCGAACCCGTGACCCTCCGACACCCTTACTCTAGGGATAAATTAATATGAAGCAAATAAAAAGTATTTTAAAATCTTTCGTTTTGCCTTTTAAATTCATGACTTGAGAAAGATCAAAATGAAAAAAAAAATATCATTCGAATTTTGATATATCTTTGCTTAAAATTTGTTTTCAAAGCACGATATCATTGTTCATAAGATTTTTATTATTAATAGGAAACCCTAAAAATATCTTTAAAAGAATATTGAACTAATATTTTGAAAGTAAACATAGATTTTTATTTTTATAATAAATATTAAGTGGCTGGAATAAATAATTTCTTAACTTTTTTTGTATTCTTAACTCATTGTGCTTTCAACTTAAAAAAAAAAATTATTAAAACTCTAACTTATAGCATGAAAAGTATCTAAAATAAACTGAAAACTATAAAAAACATCAATTGCAGTCATATTGCTTTATTCAATTATATACTTTATGACAACAATTTCTATGGTAAATGTCCGAAATCTGATATTAAAGGCAATTAAACCCTTAATAAATAGCATAATCGTCGGCTGTAGTCTTTGGATACATTGTCAGGAGCGTCATTGAGTCTCTTCGTTTCTGAGAGCAGTTATTTATCAGGAGATTCAAACTTGAAGACCAATTCTCTGCAACAGTATTGTCACTTTTACGGCTTAATGACATGTTAAACAGTAAAAAGATTTACTTTGTAAATGTATATACCAATTGAATAAATAAATATAATATTGAAAAAATATCCGGGCAACGCCGATTAAATGGTTAATTTTCTATCGATTAGCAAAAGCCTCTCGAAAAAATATTTTTAACAATTAGCATAGTACTTTACATACGAGCCGTTATTTAAAAAATATTAAAATAAATTGTAGTTGTTATTTATGTTTCATTGACTACTGGGTATTTAATCTCAAGTAAAATGGGATAGTATGTATTTAATTTTCTGTTAAATTGGAGTACTTTTATGTAATCAATCAATTTGTTTAATTAATTTGATTTGAGAAAATTAGCACAGTTTTCATTCGAATTTTTCAAGAGAAATGAATTCATTTCTATCATCAAGTAATTGGCATCGGGAATTCTAGACCTTTAAGTGTGACAGATTCCTTTGTAATAAATTCTCTTTAATATCGCTGTTACACAAAAGAATATACCTACGGATGGTTATCTGGAATATTGTATTCTTTTCTCTTCTCGTTTAACGCAATGGAGAAACATTTTTGCCGACATATTTTTGCTTCCATCTCAATTTGAAATACGTAAATATTTTGTTCGTCTTATTTTCCTGAGTCTTGATCCGAGCTGTCTAATTTCCGATGGCAAACATGCTATCCACCACCATGCTGAACTGATAAGGTTGCTGACATAACAGAAAACATTTTCTTGACATAGCACAAAATAGTAGCAACATATCCATTCAAAAAATACACAGAATATCAATTTTAATACAGTTTAACAATAAATATTTTTTTGCCCACAATTTTCATCTCGGGTTGGAATCGAATTTGTTATCTTTTATCGCGTGGCATGTACGAAAGCCATTCTTTTACTTTTTCATACACAATGAATTATTTTTTATGTAGTAGTTTCTTCACGATTCCGTCTAAGGTAAAGGGAATTGTATTTTTTTACTTTTATCCTATCAAGAAAGCAAATATACAGACATCAATGAAATAAATGTGGGTTTATGGTTGCAAAATAGATTTAAGGATTACAAAGATAAGTTACAATAGAGCTGATCATCTATCTACAACAAAATAAAAAATGACAGTGTTTGAAACACAATCATTTCTGTTTGAAAAAAAAAAAATATATTTTTATAGAATATATGTGTACAGATTGAAGATATTTGTTTCGATACTATTCGGATTTCAAATAGATAAAATAGTACATTTTATGTTTTTCGTCTACATACTAAAAACATTTTAAGCAAAATTCTGAATAACACTGAATTGATAAGAAATAACTATGAATGCACTAGAAAGTAAATTTTGTACACATAGAATTAAATCTATGCCATGAATTGAAAGGCTTAAAAATTCTTTTATATTGTAAATATACATTGTTTTCAACAGGTCTCTTTACATTATTTTTGCATTACATATATATGTTATTCGGTTATAAAATAATAGAAATTCGTCTTCATTGGAGCAACAACCACATGGTGAGCAAAGACCGACTGGTAGAGTCTATGTGTAGAGATTTAAGATATTTATTTCAATGGCCTTTTTGGATGATAAATATATAAAAAAAAAAAAAAAACAAATTTTATGTTTTTCCTCTACGTATTAAAAAATAATATAAGTAAAATTATGAATAATCTGGAAGCGATAAGAAATATTTAAGAATGCACTAAGAAGTAAAGTTTGTTAGCATGGAAATAAATCAATGTTAGAATTGAAACGTTTTAGAAGTATTTTATATTGTAAATGGACATTGTTTATACAATTTATGTTTCTTACAGGCATTTTTGACATTATATACAGATGCTATTTCTCTTACGACTTAATAATAATTCTTCTTCTTTGGCACAACTGTTCGTGGTGGGCCAAGGCCGTCTGCCTCCTGATAGATTTCGAGACAGGAGATTTTTTTTAGGTAAGGTTGCCAGCATGATGCTCAACAGTCATATTAAACTGGAACCTACCGTTTTAAAGTGTATTCCGAACGACTACAAAACATACATGGCCCTGCCAGGTCGAACCCGAGACCTCCGGCACCGAGCCCCTGAGTTCTGGTCACTTTGCCA
Source organism: Caerostris extrusa (assembly GCA_021605095.1). NCBI lineage: Eukaryota > Metazoa > Arthropoda > Arachnida > Araneae > Araneidae > Caerostris > Caerostris extrusa. The sequence continues at coordinate 25,012 of BPLR01021639.1, read as the reverse complement.
TTAAGGCCTTATTAATGACTACTCTGTAAGAATTAAGCAAATATCTTGACAATTACTAGTATAATAAATAAAAAAAAAAAAGAGTCTATAAGATTTCTGAATTTAACTTATCCATAATAGTTTTCATTTGAATTTAAATAAAAAATATTTTATTAATATGTTAATTTATATTAAATTATAAAAAACATTGTACAACCAATTTATTATCAAACAACAATTCTACATATGTTTTGATGTTTATCTGTTAAACAAGATATCAGTTTTTATTCTATAAAATCACATACAAAAATATATAAGTAATTTTTAAACAAAACAGATATTTCAAATCAAAACAAGAATGTCCAACGATTTCTGACACTTATTAAAGTCTTATATACCTCTTAAAGAACACCCTTCCAGATTTAAAAGCTTTATTACAAAAAGAGCAACATTATTTTAGAATATGGGAGATGCTAGATTCTACTTTATATAGTTGCAGCGCAAGCCATAAAGTTAAAAAACTCACAAAACCCACCTTGTTGCCACCTATTTTTTTCTTTCTTCTCGTAAAACCTCAAAGGTCATGTAAACTTGGATGCTTTATGTGCCATTGGCGAAGTAGAATAAGCTTAAGTTATTTTTTTTTCGAAAGTGGCATCAGCCTGTGAGTAAGAAGTTGTTTTTGACTGCAGCTAGTCGTGAGAGAAATTTAATTTAGAAGTGTCAAGTGAAAGTGGTAAAAGATGTCGTTTCTTGTGTCGAGCAGTTTTGAAGCATGAAATATAATTTAATACTATTAGAGTACATTTCTCTTTTTGTAATTTTAAAAGATATCCTTTACACATGCGTCAAGAGTTTTAAAGGTATCTCTGGGATTAGAAGCATGACTTCTGAAAACAGCAGAGAGTATTTTATATCCATGAAAGTTTGTACGAAACAGTTTGTAAAACTATTTACAATCAAATAATATTTTTCCACACAATCAAATAAATATTTTTATATAATGCATGTATTTAAATAAATAGCAATTAGTTACAGTGTTTATTACATAAATTCTCTTATTTTATGTTAGTAGTATTAAAATTTCTTTTATTCTATGGCAGACCTAGGATGGGCCGCCAACAGTCTATGACTGGCACACCAATGCAGTTCAGAATCACAGCAGTTCAAAGCATTGTAGACTTTTTGCAGTGTTTTTACAATCAAAAGGCCAGGACGAAGTGAATTCCCCACTAATGTCAGAAATAGTCAAACAAAGTTGGAGAGTCTGTCCCCAGGCATGATTAATAGTAATCACGCCTAATAACTAACCTGAAATTAGCAACGTCAACAGAGCTAGGCAAGTACTATAGGTTTCAAAATTTAATCCCGGGGATCTCATGGATGATTGTAGCGGTTTGAAACACTTTTTGCCGTAGGTTTCGGTGTAATTATCCCTCGTGTATAGTAAATGACCGTAGAGTGAAAAACTAGGTTTGTAGATAGGGCTAACAATCCTAGCCAGTAAAAAATATCATATTAGGGAATCAAAGGCAGAAAGAACAGAGAAAATCTCATCTAGATGACAATATTTTCGTCAGATAGGTCTAGCTGGTGGAAGGGGGTTGAGACAGCCTTGGACGGAACCGGCTGTAACGCGTAAGAAGATTATATATACACCTGTGTGTGATATACATAGGCAGGTACAGATATTCTGGGCAAAAGGCAGTTCAATTATCGCATGACAGTGAAATAAATTAGATGATTTTGTATGTATCGCTATTTGTATTCGTTATTTTTAGATAAAAGATTATGTTCATCTTTGGCTTCAAAGAAAATTAAATGTTTTTTTGTTAAAAGGTATTTGCAGCTTCTTTTTTCCATGGACTAAAAATAAAACCAGTAAAAAAAATAAATTAAAATAAATAAATAAATGTAATCTTCTAGCAACAAGGAGTAAAAAGATAAGAATGGAAGAAATACAAAAAAAAAAAAATGCACTTTCTTAAATTAGAACAAACAAAAAATCACATGGGGATTTAAAATAAGATCTCTGTCTTTGCTCAAAGGCTTCTTGCATTTAAACACTTTTTAACGTCCAGTCAATGTCAACTCACATTAGTTTTGAAAAACAGTAACAATTTAAGAAATTTAGAGGATTTATTCGTAAAAAAAAAGTACGTAAATTCAGCATTTCAATGTATTGTTTTCAACAAATTTGATTGTTGTTATTAATTATGATCTTTTACTTACTGCCATTTATTATTTATTATTTTTATCTTTTTAATTTTTCATCATAAAACATTCACATAATTTAGTTTATACTGCCATATATATCAGGACAGTTCCCAGTTTAATTGAAATAATATAATTTTCCTTTGTAAACTTAATTAAAAAAATTTCGTAAGGCTGAATGGTAAAAAAAAAAAATCATGTGTTTAGCTAATAACATTTAAGTCATAATTAGTCCTGCTTTTAAGGTGAAAAAAAAAGGCTTATTATTTGTTTCTAATGACACTTTTTCTTAGCTGCAGCTTAATATCACTAATGAATATAGTTTGCGAGAGTAACAGTAATTTACAATAAAAAATAAAATACTAAATTAAGAAAGCATGAACTAAAAGAAACCAAATGCACACGATAAGCAAAAAATGTACAAGAAAAACTATTTTATTTAACAAAAAATGCAGCATAATTCATTTCTTTCCTGTATAAGTGTAAAGTATAAATTGATTTATAAATGATCATTACTAAAAATTACTTTTAAATAAAATCATCAAATAACCATGCTCCCTCCTATATACTGGCCAGTGCCTTCACCCCTCCAGTGGCGTTGAGGTCAATCGCCTGCAGTTCCTTACCGAGAGGCCAGCACAGTAAAGCGTAACCACTCTTTTGCTGTTTAGAAATTTTTTAGAAATTTAGTTTTACAATTTTTCACCGAGATGAAATATATTCAACGCAGCCCTGCGTATTAGTTGGCTACACTCTCTCCCTAGGTGAGGAAGTATAGTTTACACAATCCTGCACTTTTCGTGCCTCTGCACCTAGCAGAGATACCATCTTAGAAATGGAGTTCCTTCCATTTTTGAATCTATAATTATCTGTCTCTTAAATGTATTGAATATTGTATGTCTTTAATTGTGCCATGGAGTTTGTGTGTGGGTATTGCTGTGAGTTTTTCAATCTCAGCCTCAAATATCTCAACACAAACTTCACACCGAAACATTATAATCCAGTTGCCTCCAAACTGCCCACGACAAAACAAAACATTTCAATTTTTGATTAAGTTACATTACATGCTATACTAGATTATTTTACAGATTTGCTTGTCAGAAACTGCCCCTTTTATTAACATCACAGAAAAATATAGTATGATGTAAGAATTTAAACTTAAAATAAACAAAGAAATAAATGAAAAACAGTTCAATAACTTATTAAAATCATTTTTAAACCGCCTTTAAAATTTCTGATTCAGCCAACAAGGAAACATCATTGTCCTTGCCATACACATTAAATGAATTCATATAAAAAATTATACATTAAAAAATCCATATAAAGAGATTCAATAGTACTAACAATCAAAACCACGTTAATTAATATAACTAAGTTAAATTTCAAGCATTTTAAGAATAACTTTTTCATTAAATTCCTCGAACAATTCAAAAGAGTATATTCAATCCAAAAATCGAGAGAGACCATGAGCACTGCTGAATAACCCATACATATCAGACCTTGTTGGTAGAAAAAGTCACCACTACTTCACATTTTTCCTTAAGGCAATGTTCTCCACTTACAAACTGAATGTCGCCATCATTAGTTGTAGATTGTTAGTGACAAGTCGATGCTAATTATAATGAAGAGCGATTGGACGTTTGTAGGACTATTTGAATGCGAGGTCAGAGGAGGATTTTGATTTTGTTCTTTACTTAACAGTGTGGATGTCCAGATTATTGAAGCATCAGTGAGATTTTTTTTGGAAAATGGCAAGCAGATTTGTTTTAGAATTTATAAATCTTTGTTTACACAAGATGGGAAATTTCAAAGATTATAACAATGTCTTTTTTTAAAGATTAATATCAAATATTTGTTTATTGTTATACAAAAGAATCTATAGTAAAAATAATTGAATATTTTTAACTGATTAATGAAAATTTCAATGTTTATATTTTATTTCATAAAGAAAGGTATCAAACAATTTTAATTGAAATAATTGCTTCAATAAGTCCTTAATTTATAATCTATATACATTTAAAATTTGTAATTATGATTATAAAATTTTTTTTTCTTATCTCAATTTTGGTTGTCAGCAAGTCCAAAAAATTTCAGTGGTCTCATGAAAGCAGGAAATGCGAAGCGAAGCGACAACACCATAAATGCCATCGAGACTCGTTTTTGAAACACAACCCGCAACATTGCCGTCAACGGATAAACCTCAGCGTCAACACTAACTGGGCAAACGCTATCATTGAACCAAGAGTCAAGCGCCGATATTATTACAAAAGTATTGTATTAATATAGCTGGAAGTTACAATAAGAATATAGAAATATCTTTCTTATAACTTTTTTGTAAACCAAACTAAAAAAATTTAAAAAAATAAAAGAAATTTCATTCACAGTTCATACTTATGTTGTCATTTTATATAGTTAGAAAATCATGATTTTAAAAATATTACAGTTATATGAAAAACAATCATTATACAATGCTATACATAGTCTAATTATTTTCAACCACAGAAGGCTAACGATTTTAATAAAAAAATATAATTATTTAACATGCATTTCTGGGTAATAGCGCATTGAATATTATATATATTTTTATTTATATATAACATTAATGATTTTTTAAAAAACAATCGTTCAACTCAAATTGTCATTAAGACTTTTCTATTTAAATAAACTTTTCTGTAGGTTTACTTGAATGAACAATCTTTCTAAGAGGTTTAAATGCAACATATGACATTTAGATTTGCAGCAATATAAAAGCTACAAAAATGCTCTTAATGAACATTATCTTTTAGAAAATTTATTTTTCTCCTGAAACAATGCTCACTTAAAGAAAAGCCTGCAGCATATTTCTCGAAAGATAAACCGAGACTCGTTACTTTATTACTGAAGATCTGGAGTTTGCTAATACCATACCGACGACAAACATCAACAAGGATTGTAACACTAATTGGAGCTCATGGGACTTCTTCCCTTGGGCTGTTGTCTGAATGGGTGAGAAGATTGTGAATTGCTTCTGTGCATACTTTTGCAGTGGATGGCAAACAAGCTGTACCCAATGTAAAACCATTACTGTGAGGAATGTATTGATGTAAACTTTAAAGCACTTAATGTGCTACTTTTAATGAGGGATCTCGTTAAAATTAGAAGATCAGAGCTATTTGAACTAGCTAAGAGATTAGAGCTAGCTGAGAAATCAGAGCTATTTCGTTTCTTTCGTTTGAGAATGTTTTGAAAGATAAGTCTTTTCATTGATGAAAGTAAAGAAAGTATCAATAGCTTCTTTTATCAAAGAGGATTCAACGATCAAAGCTATTGCAGAAAGAGATGATTAGTCATTTCAATACATTTTAGCTAAAGGTAACTCTTGGAAAATAAATGGGAATGTATGTGATAAGGGTAAGACATTTTTAAAGGTAAATACTGCTCATTTCAATAAATTATAAAATACATATGAGCAATTTTATTGTCTATTTTATGGTAGATGTGAACACATTTTTTCAGGCGATCACATTTCGTTTACAATTATTTGAGGAGAAGGATGTATTTTTTTTTATCAACATTGTATAAAATCTTTCCTTTTTGATAAATGTAATACCAAGAGCCGGGGTTGATGGCCGAGTGACTAGCGCTCTGTTTCGTGGCTTTGGGGGTCTAGTCCTGTCGGTGCTATGGATTCTTGTAGTGGTTCGAATCCACTCTTTAATTCGTAATTCACAGTCTAATACGACTATATAGCATTTTGTGTAGGGGCTGACAGCTCTATCCTGTAAAAAGTAACCATTTCTTATCTGTCAATCAGGCAAACAGTTGTGACCCACAAGGCGGCTGTTACAACCATTGCAAGGATTAGCATGACAATTTAACGACATCTATTTGCAACATTTTTGAATTAATTTTTATACCGAAATTTCCATGGCGTTATATCTGTGCACGAGTACTTGTTCATTATTTATTTCAGAAAAATATTTGTACTTTTTATGTACCTAAAATGTATGTAATATAACTTAATACAATAACAATTAATGTATCTAAAATACTGACAGCGTCATTTCATCGCAATTTTAAAACCCTAGATATTTTAAATGATCGTTAATCAAACAACTGACAACTAAATGCCCCTGGAGATTCTTTACTTGAGGATATCTTTTTTAAATAAGAAACAACTGAGGCTTCAAATTAACTATTCAAAAGTTCTCACAATATTGTGTCTGCTGTCTTATAAAAAATTGGAATGAGGAAATTCTTGATAAAAGCTAGGTATCGGTAAAATGTGTTTCATTCATTCTAATCCTTGTGAATATATTTTATTAAAGTAAGAATAATTAAACTTACTTCTATTTCTGCAAAGAAATATTTTTACTACATTAAAAAACTATTTTGCAGGAAAAAATTTTAATTTAGACAAAAAAATGCCCCCTAAGGCAAATGAGTTTTCAATAATTTACACTCAAGAGCCAAAACATTATGACCACCTGTCAATAACGAGTTGGCCCACCTTTGGCGCGCAACACAGCTTCAACCTGCCTTGGCATGGATTAATACCACCACTTAATACCAGTTAAATACCACTTCCACCTGATCACGTGTCTTCCACGTCATCCAGGCGAGTTCATTGCAAAAAAGGAGGGGTGGTCATAATGTTTTGGCTCTTTGAGTATATATTTGAATAAAAAATAATAAAATGAATGAATTCGAACTAAAACTACTTTTTTAAACAAACGTTTTAGCTTAGGGTTTCGTTATCGATTGAAAACATTATCCAGTTTTTCATTTTTTTTAAATAAAAACTTACTCTGACGGCAAATTAATAAAAAGCAAATAAAAAGTATTTTAATATCTACATCTTTAAAATTAGTGACTTGAGAAAATATATATATATGATTCAAATTTTGATATATCTTTCTATAATAATTATTTTATAAAGCGCGATATCTATTATTCATAAGATATAGATTATTATTAATAAGAAACTTTAATGGAAAAAATTAATTTCTAAATAATTTTTTTAATTTTAACTCGTTATGCTCCCAACAAAAGAATTTTATTAAAAACTAACTTTTAGCGCAGGATAATTATAATCAAGCAAGAATTCCACGTATGTGTTTGAATATCTGTTAAACAAGATTTCAATTATATTCTATGAAAAACACATAGAGTAATATAGGAAATTTTAAAACAAAAACAGGTATTTCAAGTCAAAATCAGAATACACAAGAATTTCTGACACTTATTACACTCTTATATCCATCTTAAATAACTACCTCCGAGCTTTAAAGCTCTGTTACGAAAAGCAACATTATTTTAGAATACGGGACTTGGTAGATTACACTTTATATATTTGCAGCTCGAGTCATAGGGTTAAAAACTCCACCTGTGTCTCCATCCTTTTTCATTTCCTTCTATTAGTCTCAAACTCTCCCTATATATATCTTGTACAAATTTTCAATCGTTCATAAAATACTTTTTATTCATCCCCTCAACTTCAAATACATTTTCTTTGAACTTGTAGTGGATGACACTGGATGTTAATACAGTTTTTCAAATATTAATTCAGTAATTAAATTTAATTAATTAATTTTAGTTTTTTTTAGATTTAAGTTGCATATATCTCCCAATAGATGGCTCCAGATAAACTTAAAAAAATGAATGAAAATTATTTATAAAGGACTTTCTGTAATAGAGTGAAAAAAAGTAGGAATTGACTTTAAAATATATATTACTTGTTTTCTTTTCTTCTCGTAAACCTGAAAGGTTATGCAAACTCAGATACTTTATGTGCACTGGAGATGTGAATATGTTTAAGATACTTTTTCCAAACGCGTGGCATCAGCCCGTGAGTAAGAAGCTATTCCGACTCCAGCTAGTCGAGAGAGAAATTTAATTTAGAAGTGTCAAGTGAAAGGGGTAAAAGGTGTCATTTCTTGTGTCGGGCAGTTTTGGAGCATGAAATATAGTATAATCCTATTACAGACTTTCTTTTTGCAGCTTTAAAAACATATCCTTTATACATGTGTCAAGAGTTTTAAAAGTGTCCTCTGGGATTAGGCGCATTACTTCTGGAAAACAGCAAAGAGTATTTTATATCCATGAAAGTTTGTAAGGAACAGTTTGTAAAAACAGGCCAAAAATCCTTAAAATATATTTACAACCAAATAAATATTTTTATATAGTGCATGCATTTAAATAAATAACAATTAGTTACAATGTTTAATAAATATTAGTTACTTTGATTCATAAATTCTCCTATTTAATGTTAGTAGTATTAAAATGTTTTTTATCCTATGGTAGACTTAGGCTGGGCCACCAACAGTCTATGACGGATAGACAAACACAGTTCAGAATCACACACAAAGCAATTGTAGACTTTTGCAGTGTTTACAATCAAAAAGGCCAGGACAGTAGTTCAAAAGTGGTCGCCACTCATGTCAGAAATAGTCAAATAAAGTGGAGAGTCTGTCAGTCCAAATCTGTAAAAGGTGTTTTAATTTCAGGATAAATACTAGCCATGATTATGTCATAATCATGGCTAGTATTTATACTGCAATTAGCAACATCAACAGGTCTAGGAAAGTACCTCGGGTTTCAGATTTGAATTCTGGCAAGATTTAAATCCTGCATAAGTGGCATCTGGTATGGATGTTTGTAGTGGCATATAATCCACTTTGAACCACAGGTCTCGGTCTGGCCTCGTATAGTAAATGACAAACCAAAAAAAAGAGACAAACCAAGGTTTCTAAATAGGGCTAACGATCCTAGCTAGTAAAAAAATATTTTATCTTAGGAAATCAAAGGCAGAAAGAACAGGAAAAATCTCGTCAGATAGGTGCAGCTGGTGGAAGCGACTGACATAGCCTTTGGACGGAACCGGCTGTAAAGCGTAAGAAGATTCTATATATATATACATATAAGGCTAACAGTTATGATTTTGTATATCAGCTACTGTATTCCTGTTCTTTTAGATAAAGTTGCTGTGTTCATAAGACTCTGGTTTCAAAAGAAAATTAAATGTTTTTTGTTAAAAGGTGCTTTTTATCTTCTTTTTTTTCTTCGTGTACTGAAAAATAAGCAGTACAATGTACAAGAACAAAATAAAAATAAATAAATCTAATTTCAGCAACAGTAAGAAAATAAAAGAACGGAAGAAGTACAAAGAAAATGCACCTTCTCTTAAATTAGAACAAACAAGCAAATCACATGGGGTTAAAGCAAGACCTTGGCTCCAAAGCTTCTTGCATTTTAAACACTTTTAACGTCAAATCAATGTCAAGTCACACATTAGTTTCAAGAAAAGCAGTAACAATTTAACAAATTAAGACTTTTATTCGTAAGTAAAAAGTAAGAAAACATTGAAATGCTGAATTTACATACTAGTGATGAATTTAATTACTGTTATTCATTACTAATTTAATTATTGTCAGTTATTATCCTTTCCTTTTAATTTTTCATCATGAAGTTTTCAATACTTTAGTTTTATACTGCTATATATGTCAGGACAGTTCCCAATTTAATAAAAAAAATACAGCGTAAGGTTCAAAGAAGTAAAAAACTTTATAATGTGCTTAGCCTAACAATATTCAAGTCACAATTCCCGCTTTTAAGATGATATAAAGCTTATTATTATTTAATGATACTTTTTCTTGAGGCAGTTTAATATCAGTAATGAATATAATTTACTAGAGTAACGGTAATTTAAAATAAAATTACAATAATCAACAAAAGCAGGAAACTAAAAGAAACCAAATGGACGATAAGCAAAAATGTACAAAAAACACTTTTATTTATCAGATTGAAACATAATTGATTTCTTTTGTTGTATAGTAATCAGCAACTTATAAAACAGCTTACAATAATCCTCATTTCTAGAAAAAAACTACTTTTTAAAGAATAAAACATCAAATAAATTTTAATGTAAAAATAACCACGTCAACTTTAAACACAAATAATATTTGAAAACGTTTCAGTTTGAAAAATATAGTTTTTATTTAATTTTAATGGATTATAGCCATATCAAAAAGTTGACACTAGGAACAACGCACAAAATAATTAATGTAACAATTCTTGCTCTTACGCACTGCAAGAGCCCACACAACCTTCCCGTGCGTGTTCAGGAAAAAGCAGTAGGTCTCAAGACTCTCACCGAGAGGAGGTAATAGTGCAATCTTAGCTCCGGTGAGAAAAACATTTGGTGTATAGTCTGTCAACACGACAGGAATTATATTTAGCACAACCTTTTGCGTTAATTGGCCTATAGACTCCACCTAAGAAATATATTTAGCTCAACCCTCTGCGTTAATTGGCACACACTGAGAAGTATATTAGCATCTCCCACTTACCTGAGTATCGAGTTTTCGGCTTAGAAGCAGAATCGTCCCTTGAATCCATAATTATATGTCTTTAAATGTGTTCCATATTATACGTGTCTGGAGTTTGTGTGAATAAACTTGTGAGTTTTCCAATCTTTACCTCAAGTATTTCAACCCAACCACTCTCATTTACAATCTAGCTGTTCAACCTGCACACTACATGAATCATTTAATTGCTATCATAGAAAGGTATTATTTAAATAAAAGAATTTAAATGTGAAAATAAATCTTAAGTTTAAGTAATAATATAATTTTAGAATAAACAATAAAGGATATAAATTTATATATACACACAAACATCAAAAGGTCATATTTTACCAAGAAAATTTCTAAAAACAAACAAAACAATTCTTAGCCTAGTTAACTCAAATAATCACAAATTATTTCTTAATAATGATAAATGAAAGAAAATTTTTAAACTATTTGATTTTTTAATATTTTTATTAATATCAAACTCATACTTTTATTTAATTGAAAATTGTTAATGGTTTTATATGTTTTGGCTTTGTTTGGCATTATGAAGCTTGTTTAAACAGGATGGGAAATCTCAAAAATTATAACAATCGGTTTTATAATGATTAATATTAAATATTTGTTTATTATTCTACAAAATCTATAATTATAAATATTGAATATTTTTAACTATATTGAATTTTTTGAATATTGAATATATTTAAAAATATTGAATATTTTTAACTGATTAATAAAAATTCATATGGTTATTTACTTTTTTAAAAAGAAAAAGGAACAAACAATTTTATTTAAATACTCTATGCGTAAATAGTCCTTAATCTGTGTTACAAAAACATTGTTTACAGTTAAAGACAGTTTGTAATTATCATTAAAATCTTTTTTCTTTTCCCACTTGATAGACAGAAACATCTAGACCAAGTCCAAGAACCCGTGTGGTCATAGATGGAGGAAAAGAGGGACAGTGTCTGTTGTGATGGAGCACCCGTAGGTAAAAAGTCTGACTTGGCTCCGTGACATTCAAGAAAAGTACAGTGCCTTCCGAGAGGACATTTGAGTTGATCTGATGCGTATTTGTCCACCGTATGGGAGAAAACCTGAAAAACTCTCACCTGGCCGTCGGAGTAACGAGGCACGGAGCTGAACAACACAAATGCCTTCGATTCACCTCGTTTTTGAAAAGTGTCTACAATACAGCCAGTGGATTACTCCATAGACCTAATGCTCACCAGCTGCCCAGGTGCCACTGAACTACGAGTCGGGCCATATTTATTACAAAAAATCAATATTTGAAGATGTATTTATCAGGATATAAAGGTATCTTCTATATAGAACTATTGTAAAAAATAAATTTAAATTTAAAAATAGAATGAAAAAAATGCTTAATTGATAATTATGCTGTTATTTTATAACTATAATTTATGTAGTAAGGAAAACACATGAATTCGAATAGTATTACAATTATGAAAAAACCAGTATATTATGTTATGCAGTTGAAATATTTTCAGTAATAGAAGTTAAATGATATTAATAAGTAAAATAATTACTTAACATGTATTTCTAGTAATATAACATTGAATATTATAGATTAATTTGCATTGTAACATCAATGATTTTTTAAAACAAAACAATCACTTAACTCAAATTGCCATTTAGCTTTTCTGTCCAGTTCAAACTTCATAAAGGTTTACTTAAATGAATAATCCTTCTAAGAGGTTTAAAAGTAACATTTGACATTTAGGTTTACAATGGTTTTTAAAAAATGCTCTTAACGAATATTATCTTATAGAAAATTTATTTTCTCACGAAACCACAGCGGCGACACACATCAACAAGAATTGCAGTGCTAATTGGAGCTCATGGGACTTCTTCCTTTGGGCTGTTGTCTGAATGGGTGAGAAGATTATGAATTGCTTCTGCATCTATTTTTGCAGTGGATGGCGAACAAGTTGAACCCAATGCAAACAATTACTGCGACGAATGTATTGATGTAAACTTTAAAGCACTTAATGCTACTTTTAATGAGGCATCTCGTTAAAATTATAACTTCAAAGAGACCAGTGTTATTCAAACATTTCATTTCTTCCATTTGAGACTGTTTTGAAAGATTAGTCTTTTCATTGATGAAAGTAACGCATCAATAGCTTTTTTATCAAAGAAGATTCAACGGTCAAAGCTATGGGGAAAGTGATAATTATTCATTTAAATACATTTTAGCTAAATTAACTGATCCAGATAAATGGGAATACATGTGGAAAGGGTAATATATTTTTAAACGTAAATAATGATCATTTCAATAAATTAGAAAAATACATATGATCAATTTTATAGCATGGTTTGGTACTGTTTATCGCTCTATAGTCAGTTTGTGCCCACTTTGAGCTAATTAATCAGAGACCTACTGTTTAACGTGGATTCCGAACCACTCACAAACATCCATGAACATCATCGGGATTGGAACCTGAAACCTGTAAGCTTCCAAAAGCGAGAAACCTAGTCAACTGAGCGATTGGGAGTTTTGTGTTAGTGCAGAAAGAGGACTAGCTACAAAATACGATTTCTAGGATTTCTACTAGATACATACATTGTAGACATACAGTGATTTAAGTGAAAATAATTTAGACCTTTAGATTTTTGTTGCATAAAATTTTATGGCAAGAGTCTGATTGCTTGACTCTTTGATTGATTAAAAAGTAAAGCATCAATAGCCTCTTTTATCAAAGAAGATTCAACGATCAAAGCTATTGCAGAAAGAGATGATTAGTCATTTAAATACATTTCAGATAAAAAAGGTAACTGATGCAGATAAATGTGGAAAACGTAACACATTTTAAAAATGTAAATACTGCTCATTTCAATAAATTATGAAATACATATGAGCAATTTATTAGCTATTTTATGACAGATTGGAGAGTGATTTGGTATGGCTTGTCGCTCTACGGTCAGTTTGAGCGCACTTCGATAATTTATGTCGTTTTTTATAAGAATAAAAAGTGAATGTACCTCAGAAGATCTTGTATCTTATTTACACACTAGAAATGGATCCAATTGAGTAATCAAAGAGTATAATAATTTATCTACAAGAATATGAAATAGTATCACATTGACAAAATTAACAATCGCAGTTTTTTTAATGTTACAGTTTGGTGATAAAGGTAAATAATTAAACTATCACTAATATTTTACCAAAGATTTACTACGAATAAACTGATATTCATTGTGAAATATATTTTATATGAATATATTTTCACTTTTTAGGAAATTAATTGATATTTATTTTTGTTTAAGTGATATTGATATTTATTATGTGGCCGGCAGCGCGGGGCGGTAACCGAAGGAATAGTCTAGTCATGAATGGAGGATAAAAGGGGGGGGGGCAGCTTCTGTTGCGATAAAGCACCCGTAGGTAGAAGTCTGATCTGACTACGAGAGTAGATGAAAGAGGGAGGGTTGTGTCTTCTGGGAGACTCTTTAGATGGAATTACCCTGCATTTGAGTATCGTAGGGTACACTTCGTATCGTAACAGTACACTTTTAACACGTAAATCCATATTATTAAAAAAATGATGAAATGTTTGTTAAAAACAATTCATTTACCCGATTGGAGATATCAGGGTGTTTGTTGATTACAATTCGTAACAACACGGAACAATTAACCAAAACCCCGTTCGGAAATATTTTATCCCTGCTTGTTTAGACAATCATACTATGTAACTCCGGACTACAATATTCCTGCCCTTTTGAATCTGCTACTTTGGCAGTCTATCTAACATTGTTAACCTATAGCTAATATAATGTTTGTTAACCAATAACTATATTTTATTTAGGAAGGAAAACATATGAATTTAAAAAAATTTCAATTTTGCTTATAAAAAAAAAAAAACCATTATATTATGTTACACGTAGTTGAATTATTTTTGATCATAGAAGGTAAAAGATATTAATAAGTAAAATAATTCATTAACTTGTATTTCAGTAATAACACATTAAGCAATATAGAGATGTTTTTTATACATTCTAACATTAAAAGATTTAAAAAAAAAATAATAATCACTTAACTGAAACTGTAATCACCTATTTCTATTTAAATAAACCTTTCTGAAGGTTTATTTCCGTGGATCATTTTCTAAGAGGTTTAAATGGAACTTTTGACATTTAAGTTTGCAATAATTTTAAGAGCTACAAAAATGCTGTTAATGAACATTATCTTTCAGAAAATTTTTTCTCACGAAATAATGCTCACTTAAAGTGAAACATGTAACAAATTTTCGATAAACAGAGACTCATTACTTTATTACGATGATCTCGAGTCTGCTAATACCATAGCGGCGACAAACATCAACAAGGATTGCAGCGCTAATTGGGCTCATGGGACTTCTTCCTTGGGCTGTTGTCTGAATGGGTGAAGATTATGAATTGCTTATGCTTCTACTTTTGCCTTGATGGCAAACAAGTTGTTCCAATGCAAACAATGACTGCGAGGAATGTATTGATGTAAACTGTAAAGTACTTAATGTACTACTTTCAATGAGGGATCTTGTTAAAATTGGAACTTCAAGAGACTAGTGCTATTCGAACATTTCGATTTTTCCCTTTTAGAATCTTTGAAAGATCTTTTCATTGATGAAAGTAAAAGTATCAATAGCTTCTTTTATCAAAAGTAGAGTCAACGATCAAAAGCTATTTCAGAAAGAGATGATTAGTCATTTAAAAATCATTTTAACTAATGCAGATAAATGGGAATGTATGTAGTAAGGTCAACATATTTTTAAATGTAAATACAGCCCATCTCAATAAATTATAAAATGCATATGAGAATTTTATTGTATATCTGTGGCAGATTGGGAACTTGAGTTAGGTAGTGCAGATGAGGTTTTTACTAAAGGCGTACATTACAGACCTACACTGATTTAAAAGTAAAACGAGTTAGATCTTTTGATTTTGTTACATAAAAATTTATAGCGAGAATCTGATTGCTTGGTTATGTGATTTTCTTTAATACGTTACGTAGTTATGGTTGTTAACTCTTCTGCAGCATTGAATGACTCGCCACAACATTAATTCGCTGAAATGAGTTGCCATATTAAAAATTTCATCAAATTTGTAACTTCATGAGTTGTGGGAAGTTTAAATAAAAAAAAATGCTGGATTAATTTTTGTCTGTTATAGGCAAAATACCACAAGTTTAGGAAGCTCAATGAACCAGCGGTGCCATGGAATTTTGTAGTGGTTCAAAATTCTTTTAAACCTATTTGCAACCCTTGTTCATTATTATTGTCGAGCATTGCGCTTAGGGTTGACTACCATACACCATAAAAGAAAAGATTATCTCATTTCTGAAAAATCTGCTAATAATAGATGACAGCCTTGGGCCATCATGTGGCTGTTGCATCATTGTAAACGGCAGTTGCGCACTTAACGCCATCTATTTGCAACATATTGAACTAATTTTTATACAAACTAATTTGCTAATTGCAAACTAATTTGCCGTTTGCAAAGCAATCTGTGCCCGCCTAATCGTTCCTTTTTTTATTTAATAATTGTTTTTTTTTTGTACACGATACGTATCTTTAGCTTAAAATAATAGCAATTGAAGTATTTAAAATATTAATAACTCAATATATTTTTAAATATTAGTTTTTTTATGCAATATTTTTATAATATTACTTAAAAAAATAACAATTCAAATACTGTCAATGAAATTTTTAGTTTCATCGTCATTTTAAAACCAGGGATATTTTTAAGCGATCGTTAATGAAACAACTGAGAACTAAATGTCCCTGGAGATTCATTATTTAGAATATTATTTTAATTTCGAAACAACTGAGGCTTCAAATTAACTATTCAATAGTTCCTAAGATTATTGTGTTCGCTGTCCTATAAAAATTGGATTTTGAAAAAAAAAAAAGAAAAATCCTGATAAAAAGCTTGGTATCAGTGAAATATGTTTCATTTATTTTAATCCTTCTGTATGGCTCCTTTTTTTAAAGTAAGAATATTTAAACTGACTTCCATTTCTGCAAGAAAATATTATTCATATTAAAAATATTTTTAGGGACAAATTTTTATTTCGAAAAAAAAGTCCCTAAGGCAAAATGAGTTTTCAATACCTTATATTTGAATAAAAAAAATTAAAATGAAGAATTCGAACTAAAACACTTTTTTTAAATAAACTTTTAATTTACGGTATCGTTATCGATTGAAAAAAATTATCTAGTTTTTCCTTTTATTTAAATAAAACTTACTCTTTTGGACAAATTAATAAAAAGCAAATAAAAAGTATTTTTAATATCTTACATTTTTCTTTAAATTAGTGACTGGAGAAACACCAATACGCAAAAAAAAAATATTCTTCAAATTTTGATATATCTTTGCTTAATAATTATGTTTTAAAAAGCACGCGATATCATTATTCATGAGATTGTTTATTATTAATATTGAAATCCTGAAATTATTTTTAAAACAATATTGACATAATATTTTGAAGTAACATAAATTGTCATTTTAATAATAAATACTTAAGTGGTTAGAAACATTAATTTCTTAAATATTTTTTTTTTTTTATTTTCAACTCATTGTGCTCCCAACAAAAGAATTATATTAAAACTAACTTTTAGCCCAGGATAATTATAATCAAGCAAGAATTCCACGTATGTATTTGAATATATGTTAAACAAGATTTCAATTTTATTCTATGAAAACACATAGAGTAATATATGAAATTTTAAAACAAAACAGGTATTTCAAATCAAAATCAGAATACACAAGAATTTCTGACACTTATTACACTCTTATATGCATCTTAAATATCTTTCTCCAAGATTTAAAGCTATGTTACGAAAAAGCAACATTATTTTAGAATATGGGACTTGCTAGATTCCACTTTATATATTTGCAGCTCGAGTCATAAGAGTTAAAAATTCCCACCTTGTTCATCCATCCTTTTTTTTTCTTTCTGACTCCTAAACAGCAATATTAATTCAGTATGAAAACTGAGATACTACCGTCAGATAAACTTAAAAATGGCACTGGAGATGTAGAATATGTTTTTTTTATATTACTTTTATTTTTCTACAAATGTGGCAAACCGTGATACTTTTATGTAAGAAACTATTCCAGACTCAAGCCCGTGAGCGAGAGAGAAAATTTAATTTAGAAGTGTCAAGTGAAAGTGGTAAAAGGTGTCATTTCTTGTGTCGGGCAGTTTTGGGGCATGAAATATAGTATAATCCTATTAGAGTAGACTTCTCTTTGCAGTTTTAAAACATATCCTTTATACATGTGTCAAGAGTTTTAAAAGTATCCTCTGGGATTAGGCGCATTACTTCTGAAAACAGCAAAGAGTATTTTATATCCATGAAAGTTTGTAAGGAACAGTTTGTAAAACAGGCCAAAAATCCTTAAATATATTTACAACCGAATAAATATTTTTATATAATGCATGCATTTAAATAAATAACAATTAGTTACAATGTTTAATGTAAATATGGTTACTTTGATTCATAAATTCTCCTATTTTTATGTTAGTAGTATTAAAAAATGTTTTTTATCCTATGGTGGACTTAGGTGGGACGCCAACAGTCTATGACGGACAGACAAACACAGTTCAGAATCACACAAAAGCAATTGTAGACTTTTGCAGTGTTTTACAATCAAAAAGCCCAGGACAGTAGTTCAAGTGGTCCCCACTAATGACAGAAGTAGTCAAATAAAGTGGGAGTGTCTGCCAGTCCAAATCTGTAAGGGTGTTTAATTTCAGGATAAATACTTGCTTCATGATTATATCATAATCATGCCTAGTATTTATACTGAAATTAGCAACATCAACAGGTCTAGAAATTATCTCGGGTTTCAGATTTGAATTCTGGCAGATTTAAATCCTTGCCTAAGTGGCATCTGGCATGGATGTTTATAGTGGCATATAATCCACTTTGAACCATAGATCTCGGTCTAATTTTCCTCGTGTATAGTAAATGACCAACCAAAAAAGAGACAAACCAAGGTTTTTGTAAATAGGGCTAACGATCCTAGCCAGTAAAAAAAATGTTATGTTAGGAAATCAAAGGCAGAAAGAACAGGGAAAATCTCGTCAGATAGGTGTAGCTGGTGGACGCAGGTGACTGAGATAACCTTGGGCGCTAACCGCATGTAAAGAAGATTTCATATGCCATATACCTGTGTGATATAGATAGGCATATATAGATATTATATATATATACTACATAAAAATTCTACATAAAACCAGTTCAATTACCGCGACAGTGATGATTTTGTATGTGATGAGCTACTTGTATTCGTTCTTTTTAGATAAAGTTACTATGTTCATAAGACTCTGGTTTCAAAGAAAATTAAATGCTTTTTGTTAAAAAGGTACTTTTATCTTCTTTTTTTTTTTGTACTTAAAAATAAGCAGTGCAAATGTACAAGAACAAAAATGAAAAATAAATAAATCTAACCTCCTAGTAAGAAAAAGAAAAGAACGGAAGAAGTACAAAGAAAATGCACTTTTTTTAAATTAGAACAAACAAGTAAATAACATGGGGTTAAAATAATAAGATCTTTTGTTCAAAGCTTCTTGCATTTAAAACACTTTTAACGTCAAGTCAATGCCAACTAACACATTAATTTCAAGAAAAGCAGTAACAATTTAGCAAATTAAGAGAGTTTAAGCTGTAAATAAAATAGTAAGAAAACATTAAAATGCTGAATTTACATACTAGAGATGAATTTAATTACTGTTATTTATTATTAACATTTAATTACTATTATTTATTATTTAATATTATTTTTTAATTTTTGATCATAAAATATTAACATAATTTATTTATTTTTTTTTTTTTATTCTTGAACAAATCATGTCATTTTTTATCATGATAGAATGTAGTAACAAAATAGTGGTATTTTAGAATTTTAATTAATGGCGATAGGATTAATATGGCTAATTATGTTTACTTGAAGATCAATCAAACACAACTAATTTCGTTGAACACATTTGTGAAATTTAAAATTATTAATTACCATTTTTACAGGACATTTAGTAAAAGTTTGCATAACGTTTTTAATTTTATTTACAGTAATGACCTTGAACTTTACGCGCAGCTTGGAAAGATGTGACAAAATTAAGCCTTTAACTGTAACTATGCCTCCTCCTACACACTGGCAAGAGCCTCCCCCGCCTCACGTTGGCGATCAGGAGAAATGTTCAGTTGGATTCCAGACTCTCACCCGAGATGAGATATATTTAGCTCAACCCTGCGTATTAGTTGGACTACATACTCTTACCTGCCACCTGTCATCCGCCGCGTATCCGAGTTTCGGGAGGCTTGGCCTTCCATGAAGCTATACTTATCTTTTTTCAAATGTGTTAAATATTGTATGGTATGTGTAAGTGCTACTTGTGCAAATAAAACGGTGACTTCTCCAACTTGTACCTTATTTCTAGCCACTCACACCTAGTTACAATCTAGTTTCACCAGCTTAATACTAAGTGGAGTCCTTCCATGAAGCTATACTTATCTTTTTTTCAAATGTGTTAAATATTGTATGGTACCTTAATTGTATGTGTATGTAGTGTTTCTACTTGTGCAAAATAAAACGGTGACTTCTCCAACTTGTACCTTAAGTATTTCTAGCCACTCACACCTAGTTACAATCTAGTTACTCACCATGAACACTGCAAAACATAATATTTCTGTTTAATTTATATAATTGCTGCATTAAACAATTTTACATATTTATTTATCAGAAATTACTTTTTTTTTATCGAGTGTACAGAATAATATAGAATGTTATATAATATTTAGACATAAAATATTTAAAGAAATATATGAGAAACTACTCAAAAGCTTCTAAAACCATTTTTTGACCAAATTAAAAATTTTAATTCAGCTAAAATTAAACATCAAAGTTCTTTTCCATACATAATAAGTGAGTTTAGACAAAAATATGTAATTAAACTCCGTATAAAAAAGAAGACTCAAAATACTAGAACATCAATACCTCCTTAATTAATATAATAGTTAATTAACAAGCATTTTTAAATAATGTATCATTAAATTCCTTTGAGTAATTCAAAATAGTATATTTTATTCAAAAATCGAGAGAGCATAAACAATTAAACGAACAACCCATGCATCAACCTTGTTGGTCGAAAATCACCTCCTCTCCCTATTTTTCCTTTTAAAATATCCCCTCACTTTCCAAAACTGAATGTCGCCATCATTCAATTCTTTGATTGTTAGTGAACCCCGCGACAAGTCGGTGCTAATTATAATTAAGAGCGCGATTTGGAAATTTTTTTTGCAGAATATTTGGAAATGAGAGGTCAGATGAGTGTTTTGGATCTTTGACTCTTTACATGACATTTCAATGTGGATTTAGGAAGGACGAATTAATGAGGACATCCGATGGATATTTTTTTTTTTTGGGAAATACCAGCAATTTATTTGTCATTATGAAGCTTGATTAAACAGGATGGAAATTCCATAAACTAGTGGGCCTGAATGATCGAGTGGCTAGCGCTCTGGCGCTCGGGACCACAGGCGGGTTCGAGTTCGACCGGCGGTGCCATGGATGTTTGTCGTGGTTCGAATCCACTTTTTAAATTGTAGGTCCTGGTCTGTTAAGCACTCGTGCGCAGAAGATGACCGTAGAGCGACAAACCAAATCCAAAAATTATAACAATGATTTTATTATGATTAATATTGAATAATTGTTTATTGTTGTACAAAATCAATTAAAAATGATGTATATTCTTAACATTAAAGTTTTCATATCTCTATTTACTCTTTAAAAGTAAATGGTAATAAACTATTTTATTTGAAATATTCTATGCGCAAAGAATCTTATTCTATAGTTATATACAGTCATTTTATACAGTTAAAGAGAATTTCTAATTACTACACTATTAAAATTTTATTAAACCAGGAAAACTCCCACGAGGCAGTTTTAATAACGTAGCAAGATGCTAAAAAACCGAAATGCCATCGAGTCACCTCGTTTTTGAGACAGTGTCTGCAATAATGCAGCCAAAGGATTAAACCTAGTCCTAATGCTCACCAGCTGCCCACATTAGCACTGAGCCACAAGTCAGGCGATTGTTTATTAAAAAAAACCAATGAATTCCATTAATGGTTATATATTAGTAATATGAAAATATCTTTAATAAGAAATTTCATCAACGAAATAAATGAAAAAAAAATGGAAAAAATGCTTAAGTGATGTTTTATGTTATCATCTTAAAACTATATTTTGTTTAGTAAGGAAAATATACGAATTTAGTTTAAAATTTGAATTAAGTTTTACAATTATATTATAAAAAATTATATTGCTTTAAAATTATAACCTGTTGAAATATTTTGAATCTAGAAGGTAAAGGAAATAATAAAATAAAATAATTAATTAGCATCGATTTCGAGTAACAACACGTTGTATATTATGGAGGAATCACTTAACTCAAATTGCCCATTTAACTAAATTTTCTGGAGATATATTTAAATGAATAATCTTTTCTAAGAGGTTTAAATGCAACATTTGGCATTTAGGTTTACGATTATTTAAAAGCTACAAAAAATGAACTTAATGTACAGTATCTTTCAGAAAGTTTATTTTCTCACGAAATAATGCTCACTTAAAGTGAAACATGCAGCAAATTTCCCAAAGATAAACACAGACTCATTACCTTATTACGACGATCTCGCGTCTGCTAATACCATAGCGGCGACAAACATCAACAAGGATTGCAGCGCTAATTGTAGCTCATGGGACTGTCTACTTCTACCATGGAAGGCAAACAAGTTGTACCCAATGTAAACAATTTCGTCATAGGAATGGGCTGATGTAAGCTTTAAAGTGAAACTTCAATGTGCTACTTAAATGAGGAATCTGCTTGTGGAAATTGGAACTCAAAGAGACCAGTGCTATTCGAACATTTCGTTTCTACGGTTTGAGAATTTGAAAGATAAATCTTTCCATTGATGAAAGTAAAGTATCAATAGCTTCTTTTATCAAAAGAGATTCGACGAACAAAGCCATTGCAGAAAGAGTTGATTAGTCGTTTCAATGCATTTTAGCTAACGGTAACTGATGCAGATAAATGGGAATGCATGTGGAAAAAGTAACACATTGTCAAGGGTTTCAGATTAAAGTGCACATCATTCTAAAACATAACTCACTTAATCTAACTATTTTTTCATTCAAAGATTGAAGCAAAGACGGAAACACCCACTGAGTTAATATGATTCGCGACGTGAGATTAACTGCTGTAACTGCTGTATCAATCTGTTTTTCTTACAGTAGGTAATGACTGTAAAAGCATGTCACCATCAGGAATCTATTGCTCCCTTCAAAAATAAGCTTGAGAAGTGTAGATTATATTTAGATTTCGATATATAATCGATTGCATATTCAAGTTAAACTCAAAAAGCATTGCACCTTCAAGGCAATTTCAAAAATTATTAAATATTATTTTTTTTATGTAAAAGTATATAACTTCATTTCTGGCATCAAACACAGTACATGTCAGGGCCGGATATGTGCGTGGTCTTGATTTAGTATTTATCGTGCATGCAAATTAAATTATTTCTCAAAATAAAAACTGGATGTTTAGATGCCCTATTTATTAAAATTGCAAAGGCAGCACTGCACAACTGCAACACACAACACACAAAAAAAAAATTATATAACCAATATTTACAAACTCATCTTAAAAGCCAGTCTGTTTGAGGGTCTTTTTACCCTCCGTAATGCCTGGAACCTCCATTCGACTCTCTACACACTCACTTTTCTTTTTTCATCTCGCATTATGGGTTCCAAAGTCTAACGGGCGAAGAAAAAACGTAGAAATTCCAAAGTTTAACTTAAAAGGGTCAATTCATCCTTGAAAAGGAACGCAAAGTCCGAAGTCTAACGTAATTGTCAATCCGTTCTTGAAGGGAGGATCTATCAACCTTAAACCTTCTCCGTTGACTGAACTTCCTTGTTTATAAGCAAGGCATGATGGATCCACATTGACACTTGAATAGAAACAAACTTTTCTTGTATTTGTTTAATTAATTTGAGTTTTTATTAATTTTATAAAAACACAATATGCCATTGTTGGTTTTGCTTATCTTCTCTTCATTTAGAAATCCAAAACCAAGTCCAGTAGATCATGCTGCACTGACGCCAGATCGTAAACGGTACTCCCCTCATTCACAGAGGCAGCGCCACAATCCGATGAGATGAGAGGGAGACGCGATGGCCGAACAATGACAGTGGTCTCCATTGAAGGTCAAACTCTTAATGGCGAGTCCTTAGTCTAGCTAAAGCCGTTTGAGTAGATATAGTACAGGACATACTGCAAGGACATACCTTGATATTTAGAGGCGTACCATGCATGAATTGGTGGCGACCTACGAGCGGTATTCCCTCTGGCTGCAAGTTATGGAATGAACCCTGAAACTGACAGATTGAAGAAGCTTTGGGAAGTTCGCAACCTTCCCTAGCGAGCAAATCAGCAATTTCATTTCCATAGATGGCCACATGGGAGGGAATCCACTGCAAGCACACCGATCCGATTGAATCCCAAAACAAAGCTAGTTTTGTGTAAAAACGATATCCTGCCCCAATTTGTACAGGATGCTTGGACAATCCTTCAAATACTGTATTATATACTTTAATAATAGATTTGGTAATGTATGTAAATCTGTTCAAAGCTTATATCGATGAAATATAAGGGATGCATATATATGTTTAGGTCAATAACAGTGTATGTATGCTAGCTTCCAACGAAAAATGACAAGCGTCAATTTTCACGACTTTGTCACTTTTTCAGGGACTCAGAATTTTTTCAATGTCAGTATATGTTTTTTATGTTACCCTCAAAGAAAATGATAAATTTATATTTATCCGTCTTGGGAATTCTGATAGATCCAGATTCTGTATACAGCACTGTTTATTCAAAATGACGAAATGATTTTTATTGGTGTCAAACCATTTTTGAGTCCCTCAGAAGATATCACTAAAACATTTTTACATCAATATATAAAAATAAAAAAAATGAACTAAAAATCTTTTGATATGACAGTTCTCCCCTTATTTGAAAATATTCCTCTCTCTCTCTCTCTCATATATATATATATATATATAATTGCGATTTTTATATGCATTTCTCTAGAGTTTGACGAAGAAAGAAATTTAAGAATTGGAAATAAACTCTTTATTTAAAAAAGACAAGAATTTTTGACACCACTCCTCAATTTAATAGAAATTTCTTTTCTATGGCATTTCCGGTGAAAAATGCTGACGGCTTGACTTTCAGCCATGGAGTTTTTTTCACAGATGTTCTGCACGAGTTCCTCAACTCGACTGGGGGCTTATTGATATACTCTCTACCCTTAAGAATATTTTTTTCAAGAAATAAAAAATCGAAGTTTGTTCAAGTTAAGCACTCGTGTGAAAGGAAATACCAGATTGGATAAAAAATTTCCGATTTTGATGATTGGTTCACATAA
>BPLR01021638.1:0-33259 GCA_021605095.1 Caerostris extrusa | reverse complement strand
TAAACACTTTTACATGAACTATTTCTATTTAGAAAACAAATTAAAAAAAAATTTTTAAACTATGTCATAAAAAAAGAAAGTATTCAAAATAAATATAATTCTGAATTTTTCCTTATTATTAAATATTTAGAATGTATACCTCTAATTAATAAAACACAGGGATAAAAATTATTTTGCTTAATATCAAAAAAAAGTAATTCTGTCCTCACAAAGGATAAAGATTATTTAATAAAAAAATTAAAATGGACTAAATAAAATTTTACATTAAATCTCATATGACACTATAATGTGATTAAAAGTTTGTAGGCCGTTAAATTAAATTAATTTATTTGTTTCTATTAGAAAAACTAAACAAAACTATAAATTATCGAACAAAAACTAATTTTCGTCTTTTAGAGAGAATGTCATTATGAAATGTGAAGAATTAATAGCAATAAAATTGCCTTTTTCTATAATGCGGAGTGTTACTTAAAATAAACTGTATTTCAACTAAACCAGGTCATTTCTAGTGATAATTTCAGTTATTACAGACAATATTACAGCTTTTACTACTAAAAATATAGCAATGTGTTTATCATTAATGCACATTTATAGTACGCTCTGGTAGCTAAAATAAGCAGGAAATGAGCTATTGAGGATGAGCATACCGTGCTTTATCTATAAAACTGGTATTACAGGACATAGTAAATATTGACGAGCGAGTGGGAGTCACTGAAACGGTGAAGATTAAAGTGGCGTCAAGGGTATTTCCTAGAATCCTTATTATTAGTAATAAGATGCAACATTAAAATAATTAGGAATATTCTCTGATATTGATAGTAAATGGTGTAGAAGCAATAGTTTCTGAAAGAAAAAAATAATTTACTTTTACAGTAAGTTCATAAGAATTAATTGGACAATTTAAAAACTTTTAATCATGATTTTACGTGTGTAAAAAGTATACTAATTCTAATATAAAGGGTATGTCATAAATTCTTGCAAACTTAAATATAGCGGAAAAGTTCTGAAAAAAAAAAAAAATCGAGAAACATAGGATTTTTCCCATGGATAAAAAAAAATTTCAAAAGTAATCAAAAAGATGCTAGCAAGTCATACTGAGACGTTTTATGCAAATTAGGCAAACACAAACATGCTACAATTTTTTAGTGAAAGAAAGAGATCACAATAGCATGACACTATAAATTTATTTTATAGTAAAATATGTTCAACGTTCAACTAACCACCACAATGTATTATAAAAAGTACATATTTCCCCTACTTATCTTAAGTATGAGAACAAATAAATATAATATAATAGGGTAAGAAACACAATAGTGAGTCAATAGATGAGATATATCATCAAATAGATGAGGTTATACTTTCGATTGAAAAATTTGTAATTTGTGCTTAATCTTATTTTTAACAACTTTTCTTTATGCACTTTCAACTTTCTTTAACAACTGTCTTTATGCAACTTTCAACTTTCTTTAACAACTTTCTTTATGCGCTTATTTCTTTAACAACTTTCTTTATGCACTTGTATTTTTCATTGTACACTATATAATGTTAATACTAAATTGTTTTAAACCTTTTTTCAGCCATATAAACAGCCAGTTCTACTATATGGGGAGTCTGTTTATGTATTTCAAATTCATTTTCGATAGAAAAAATTTACTTTAGAATATTTTCACATGTTGGTAGAATGCGAGTGCTTAATTTTGTTAAATACCCCAAAACGAAGACAAAAGTACTTCACATATACTGTAACTTTTAGTTTTAAAGCATTCTTCACATTTTCCGAAGATTACGACATTTTTCCATTATATATTTTAAGTACTCTGCTAGTTCAACACAATTTTAAAATTCAATAAAAACTTTCACATAAAATATTTCGTAATAAATTTTTAAAGGACCTATTACCATGGACGGACATATGTGAACTGAACTTTTCCCAAAAAGCGGTTTGATTTCTCTCGTGCGGTCTTTTAGTGTAGAGTAGTGCTGTCTATAGTCCATTTTAAGATTTAAATGGGAAACCAGAAGATATTAATTGATTACTTTAAAACTTTGCACTTATAGTTCTTATACATTCTTCAACTTTACCGAGCTAGAAGGAAGAAATAATCTTAAATTAAAAAAAAAAAGTAATTGCAAATTGAAAGTTTCAACTAATTTTCTATATACTTAACAAAAAGTGGAACCAGAATATATCGAAAATTTTAATGTATGAAATATTTACGTATATTTCTAAACTATTCCATAACTTTCCAAAATTAAATTCATAAAAACTATCCCTAACTTTTCAAAATGATTTCAAAATAATAAAATAAAAAAATACGCTTTTTGTCCTATTGACCAGTTATTCTGGTTAGCAAAATAAGATGTATACTACGGATATAAAAAAAATAATTAAAGTATTATATCATGAACAAATCATTGTTTCGTATTATTTAAGCAGTACTCTGGAAGTGAATCAATTTAATTATTGCATAATGTATATTGCAAAGATCCTAAACAAACAACAGTGGAATGGTGGACTGTACGATTTCAGGTTAAGCTTTAGCAAGGTCGTCTAATTGAACTCTGCAAGGTCGAGTGATTGTATCACAGTATAGTGGAACGAATCAAGTGAGAAATATCAGTGGTGGTAAAATGGTGCCATTGGAGAAAATATGAGAATAATACATACATGCGAGAAGATATGTACAGCAAAAACATATTGACATAAATTATATAACTCGTAATATTCTGAATATTCAATATTGCATTAAAAAAATCTGCTTCCACTTATTATTAATATAAAAACGAATTGAATTATGTTAACATAAAAAATGAATTTACTAATAAAAAATAGAATTTATTAAAAAAAAATCGAGCTTTTTAAAAATATAGTGAATTCAATGTGTTACTAAAAACCGAAATGAATATGTTAATATATAAAAATAATAATATGTTATCAAAAACTGAATTTGAATCTGTTAATATAAAAATGAATTTACTAATAAAAACAATTGAATGTAGTAATAAAAAATAAGAGATCTTTTTTAAAAAAATGAATTGAAGGTGTTACTGAAAAACGAATTGAATTGGCTAATATAAAAAAAAAAATAATATTTTAATACAAACTAAATTGAATATGTTAATATGAAAAGATTAGAATTAAATCTCAATGTTTAGTTTAAAAATAAATGTTGAAAATAGAGAGAACACAGTAGTATACCTTCTAGTTATTCAGTTCCTTCTATTAGCTCACACACACCCTATATATTTTTGTTCAAATTTTCAATCGTTCATAAAATACTTTTTATTCATCCACCAAGTTCAAATACATTTTTTTGAACTTGTAGGGGATGACACTTGATGTTAATACAGTTTTTCCAAATATTAATTCAGTAATTAAATTGAATTAATTAATTTTAGTTTTTTTAATTTAAGTTGCATATATCTACCAATAGGTGGCACCAGATAAACTTAAAAAAATGAATGAGAATTATTTATAAAGGACTTAATGCAATATAGTGAAAAAAGTATGAATTGACTTTGACATTTTTTTTTTATATATTACTTGCTAGGGGATACGATTGTGAAGAGTTTGATACTAGTGACATTGTCCTTTACAAACTTTTGAAGTAAAGAACAAAACTAATAATAAAAAAGTAAAACAATACCACGAGAGTTTAAATAGATGAATGAATGACTTTTGTCTGCGGTTACATCAAGTATATCGTAAGGTATTTTTAACTTTTTTTCCAGTTGTAAATTTGCCATACTATTCTTTAGCTTGCCAGGTAGTAAAGCGACTTCCAACTTTCTAACTGAGGACAAAGACACTTATAGGTGTGACAACAAAAAACGAAGAAAAAAAGCAAACCTGCCATGCTTTATTAAATGAGCTAAATGGTGTATTTTTATTACGGGTAGTTGTATGGATATTCTTAGATAATCCATTTAGTTAAAAAACATTAACATAATCCCATCTACAAAAGTAAAAATGATTTCCTTTGCAATTTATTCTGAAATTTATTTGCCCAGTAGTTGAATTTGTTAAGAATGCTTTACTTATTTCGTTATTAATACATAACTAACATGTAAATTATGCTGTAGTAATAATGTAAATAAAATAGGATTACAATTAAAGGTTTAATTATCATGATAAAATAATTCTTAGTTAATATTTAAAACACATATTATTGCATTCCTAAATAAACTTCCATGGAAATCGAATCGAAAGAATAAAAATGATGTTCAGAAATACTGATTAACAATTATTTTTAATTTTAACCTTTTTTCAGATTGAACAAATTAATATGTTACTTGAATTTTGTGCGTAAAACGTATGAAATTAATCAGTATTTTTTTTTGAGGAAATATAGATATATTGTTAAGTTCTTAATTTCTGTGTAGATATGGAATATGTATTGATATTGATGCATATAATAAATTTAAATTAAATATGTTGAGTATGTTAAATATGAAAAGGAAATGTATACTGTAGTGCAGGTTGTGCAGCTGGATTTATAACTGGGTATGGTTGGGATGAGACTTGAGAAAATGTTGTAAAAAAAAGAACCATTCGTTACAATTTGAACTGAAGATACTTGAAGAATGGGAAAATGATATGACATCAAAAAGTTCCGAAAATGTTCCACCGATTTTTTTCCATTCAATTTCGTATGCCTTGCTGAGGTGGATGAGCTTTCCACTAACAGTGTCACAATTGCTGTATGACTTAGGAGTCATTTTTTTCCGTCAAAAAAAAAAAAAAAAAACATTGAAGTACATTGAAGAACATTGAAGTACATTTCAAGTACATTGAACACTACAGTTGATTTAAAAGTGCAAGCCATGCAATATAC
This sequence comes from Caerostris extrusa, assembly GCA_021605095.1. NCBI lineage: Eukaryota > Metazoa > Arthropoda > Arachnida > Araneae > Araneidae > Caerostris > Caerostris extrusa. The sequence continues at coordinate 28,424 of BPLR01021638.1, read as the reverse complement.
TTTTATAATTTTGATTCAAAATATCATTGGCAGTCGAATCCCCTTTCTTTATGTCCATCTATTAACACATTTATGAACCATTTTTTGATGCCGTACTGTTTCCTTTTTCTTCAAGTATGATCAAATCAAATTTGAACTCATAGTGACGAGTGGTTCTTTATTTACAACGTTTTGAAAGTGATATTTTTAATTATAATCACTCTGTACCTTAAATATACACATGTTTTAATCATTTAAATTTTTTAAAGAGGGTTTTAGTTTTGATATTCCTCTTAAAACTATATAGAAGCTTTTATAATCCAAACACGTCGGATTAAAGAGAGGTTACTATATTAAAAATAACAATCAAGATGATGGTGAGGATCACAGACGATAATAAATATCATCACCCTGTATATATATATATATATATATATATATATATATATATATATATATATATATATATATGTATATATTTAACTAATATCTAAACCTCAAACAGTACAAACAATTTTTAATCATTGAGCAATTTTTTACTGATAAACTGCACAATTCTACCACTTACAGAATAAGAGACCATAACATTCTAGAGAAGATCCGGTAATTCATCACATCTTGGGTATAAACTAGAAAGCGGTTTTGGGTCTTCCCCCTGCTTTGTTTTCCACCAGGTGCCATTGTCATCGAGCTGAGAGTTGGCAGCTAATAAAAATACACCAGCAGGAATTCGGTGGAAAACGTGAGGAATGAATAGTGATTAATGGTATTTCTCTTCCCCATTTGAAGCTCATCCGACGGGATCACAAAAGAAGAGCAGAACAGAAGAATATATGTACATATATATATATATATATATATATATATATATAAATGTATTTGAGTAACACCTAAATCTTAAATAGGTGAACAAATAAAACAAATAATTTTAAACTATAATCTATCTATCCATCTCTCTCTCTCTCTCTTCTCTCTCTCTCTATATATATATATATATATATATATATATATATATATAATATATAGATAGATAGATAGATAGAAGAAAAAACACAGTTCAGCATAAATATATATATGATATTGATGCTGAACTGTGTTCTTTTCTTCAAGTATCTTCAGTATCAAATTTGAACTCATTAGCGTGAGTGGTCTTTTTTCATAGCATTTTGAAAGTGGAACTTTAATTATGATCACTCTGTACATTAAATATACACATGTTTTAACGATTTAAATTTTTATCAAGAGTGTTTTAGTTTTGACACCCCTAAAAAACTATTTACAAGCTCTATAATCCAAACATGTCAGATTAAAAGAGAGCTTATTATATTAAAAATAATAATCAAGATGATGGTGATGATCAAAGAGACAATGAAGACTATAATCTCCTTGTACATATATAATTAAGGAATACCTAATATCAACCAGTACAAACTATTATTAATCATTGAGCAACTTTTTACTAATGAACTACACTATTCTATCGCTTCTAGAAAAAGAGACCATAAGTATTTTAGAGAAGATCCAACAATTCATCACATCTTGGGGATAAACCAGAAAGCGGTTTTAGGTCTTGTCTTCCCCTGTTTTTTTTCAGCAGGTGCCATTGTCATCCGAGCCGAGAGTTGGTAGCTAATAAAATACACCAGCAAAAATTCTTATGGAAATACGTGAACAGTGAATAGCGATTAATGGTATTTCTTTTCCCTCTTTTGAAGCTCATCCAACGGATCACAAAAGGAGAGCAGGACAGAAGAATATATATATATATATATAAATGTATTTCAATAACACCTAAATCTCAAATAGGTGAACAATTCTTAATCATTGAGCAACATTTTACTGATAAACTACACAATTCAATCATTTCCAGTATAAGAGACCATAAGCTCAAAAAAGAGAGATCCAGTAATTTAATACATCTGGAGATGGATCAGTTAGATGGAATCGTTTAAACTAATGATTTTGAAGATTTATATATACAGGGTGATTATAATTACGGTCCCACTTTCGAAATGCTGTAAATAAAGAACCATTCTTCACAATGAGTTCAAATTTTAACTGAAGATACTTGAAGTAGGGGAACTGCATGGAATCAAAAAAACAGTTTCACTGATTTTTCCATCCAAATTGTTATGATCTTGCCGTGGTGTATGGGCTTTCCACTAACAGTGTGACAACGTGGTATGACTTGGAATTCATTTTTCCGTCAAATTTCGAAACAATCAAGCACAATAACAATCAGAAACAACCAACATCAGTTCGTTTAAGAGGCAACTCATGCCTACTACGTTGTCATTTCTATTGAAAATGTCCCTTTCAACCGAATTCATTTCCTTTATGCCGCTTACAGCTCCATCTATTAATACACTTCGGAACTATTTTTGATGCCGAAAGGTGTCTCCTTTCTTCAAGTATCTTCAGTTCAAATTTGAACTTATTGTTGCGAGTGAATCCTTTTACAGCATTTTGAAAGTGGGACTTTAATTATAATAAACCCTGTATTTAAACAACATCTAAATCTCAAACTGGACAAATAATCATTGAACAACTTTCTACTGAAAAACTCAATTCCATCACTTCCAGAAAATAACAGACCATAAGCATTTTAGAGAAGATCCTCTAATTCATCACATCTTGGGGAGAAACCAGAAAGCGGTTTTGGGTCTTGTCTTTCGTCCTGTTTTTGTTTTTGAGCAGGTGCCTTTGTCATCCGGAGCCGAGAGTTGGCAGCTAATAAAATACACCAGCAGAAATTCGGTGGAAAAACGTGAAGAGCGAATAGTGATTAATGGTATTTCTTTTCCCGCTTTTGAAGCTCCTCCAACGGATCACAAAAGAAGAGCAGCACAAAAGAAAATTACGAATAACATTTTTAATGAAGAAATTATTTCCGAAAAAGAATTAAAAGAAGGGATCATAAATTGGATTGGATGAGGGAAAAAAACTTTTTTTTTCTCCTGTGAAAAAATTACAATAGATATATAAATATTCTTTAAATTAAAAGCTTAATCGGATGATTTCTAAAGTTCAGGTAAAAAATTCAGATGGATTTAATTTTTTTCTATCTAATGCATTAAAGAATGTACTAATGATTTTTTTCTAATTTTGAATTATAAATGGTTTCTGGAATTGTCAAGCATTTATCTAATTTCAGACTACCGAAAAGCAGTCTTTTTTTAAATGTAAGTTCTACAACAGTTTTGGGAGAAAATATATTTATTGAATTAAAAGTTTTAGGCAGATACTATATGTAAATTTCCAAATAAAAGTATTATAATTTTATACATTTAATTGTAAAAAAAGAAAAATTAGTAATTTTAATTTTCAATTATAAGTAGCTTTTGGAATATTCAAGTATTTATAAAATTTTTCAGCCCACAGAAAAGCAATCTTATGTATTTTTAACAACAGTTTTGAGAAAAAAACATTTATCGAAATAAAAGTTTTAGGCAGCTACTAAATATACATTTCAAAATGAAAGTATTATAATGTTATGCATTTCATAGTAAAAATATTGAATTTAAGGTTTTTGTTAATTGAATTTTTAAGTTTGTTTAGATAGTGAATATGTTTTAATATGGTTAATATGGTTTTATAACTATAATTTCAATAAAGTTCATAGCTGTATACTATTAAAAAATTACAGAAATTTTTATAATCATAACGAATAATGGAATCGAGTTACTAAACTAGATATATAAATTATATCGAATGAATTTTTCTTAAAGTTTTGAAATTTTAACAACATCTTTGAATTTTTACAAATAATCTCAACATATATACAGTGAGGTAAAACCTTCATTTGTATTTAAAAAAATGACAGAAATTTCAATTCTTGGAAAACAACTTTTAAGCAAAATTAATATTTACAGATTTCTAAATGTTAAACTTAAATCATAAAATGCTATAAATGTGAGTAAATATCAGTAAACCTGTTCTAAATCACTCGTGGAAAATCCTCTTTGAAACATTATTTTAACGCAAAATATTTCAATCAACATAAAAACCTGCTTTCATTGGTACAAAACAACTTGCGGATGTCGGAATGAGGAGAAAGCGACTAACTTGATATAATAAGTTAAGGCAGGTTTCATAAAATTTATGTGTTAACGATGAACGTTAACGTTGTTAACGATGAAACAGGAAGAATGATGGCACAAGGATTACACCTGGACACGTTTGCAAAAAGGAAGAATCGTTGGAATGTTGGATGAATCTGAATAATCCTAAACCTAAGTATCTTAAATTCTGAATGTACTTCTGTGTGAGTTCTGAAGACTGTGCCAGAAGTTCCAAAAGTGTGAAGATGTTAACAGACGAATAGAACTAGGTCTGCGTAGAGTCACGATCGCTAGCCAAGACCAACATCTGGCAATAAGTGCACGAGGACAGACGGACAGTTGTGCCAGTGACCTGAGACTCAGCTGTCGCAAACGTACGAGCTTCCAGGCAAACTGCGTACTGGAGACTCAATTAGGTTGATCTCTATGCCAAACGACCAGCTGTTTGCATTCCCCTCGCGATTGCGCGTAAACGCGCTCGTTTAAACTTGAGTTTGGGATAGTAGGATATAGTGGTCAATCAATATGGTCAAGTGGACCAATGTGATATGATTAAACTGCAGTTTGGGAGAAAGTCCTAATCAGTGACAAATCTCGTTTTAGCCTAAATATCGATTCTCGTAGAATAAAGAAATGGAAAAACTGTGATTTCGTAACTGGGAATGGAAATATCAATTTTTGTCAAGTTGGGCCATAGTGTTGACATACATCATACTAGATGACAACACAGACGTCCATATCTTTGATTTAGAATCAATGGTTGCTAAAAGATACAGAAATGAAGTTATTGAGTCTTATAAGGCCTGTTTTGAGTTGATGTTAGTCTTGACTTCGTATTAATAATGTGATAACGCATCTTGTCACTATGCTGGCCTGATCAACGTTATTGAAACGGAGAAATTCTAGCTCGGTGCATGCTTACTTACCTGATCTGAATATGTGAGGGATAAGCTCAAGAGACAACCCCTTCCTTTGTAGCCCTTTCACAAGCCCCATTTCAGAGCTGAAAAGATCTCTCCATGATTTTAGAAATTGTTTGAGCCCACAACTAATCCCTGATTTCATAACAAGTAAGGGAAACCATTATGTACCTTGGTTACCATAATGCTATTACGATACATTCTATACCTGATTACCATAATTGATTACCTCATTAAACTGCACCATCAACTATTTAAATCATTTACTTTTCACTAAATTGTAAACTCCCCTTATGCCTTTTAAACTTAAGTTCTTTTAATCTTTTAATTATGCCTAATAATACAGTTGATTATTATCATTTTTTTCGCATCGCTTTCTTATTTTATAATTGTGTTTATCCACATAATAACCATTCATGCTTAACCTTTGGACACATTTGTAAAACAGAATATTTTTTTTTTTTTGTATTTTACAATTTATTTATTTTAAAGGAAACGCTTACATGTTTAGAACCAAAAAAAATAATAATAAATAAATAAATAAGCAAATAAATTCGCTGTCAATTCAACAGCTTAAAAATATTCAAACAGTCAAAATAATCTCTGAATTTTGAAAACAAAATATCCAATTAACAATAAATTGACTATCATAAAACCTGAGGAGCAATAATTGATAGCTGCCTTCCTGATTATGCAGCATTGAATATGAACCAAGCCAACCAACCAAAAAGAACCAAATTACCACATCCAAACCCAAATCAGACTGTTTGGTAGTATAAGGTTTCCGATCAAAATTGAAATCTGATTCAATATTTTCCCTCCTTTATGTAGATATAAAATTCATTTCCTTTCTCAAAAAAGAACTTGCAGAACTCAAAAAAAAAAAAAAAAAAAAAAAATTCAAATTCAGTTTTTATTTTACTACATATACAGAAAAGCATTAAATAATTTACACATTTTCGTTTTTAAAACAATTATAAATCATGTCAATATATGTAGATTTTTTTGAGCTTACAAATACCTTTTACGCATTTGTTTACATATTTTATACAAACAGTTTATAAACGAAAAAATGTTCAATTTATTTAATATTTTTTTTTTTTTTTAAAAACGAGTTTTTCAATATAAATAGGCCCTACGAATAATTTCTACAATCACTGTATATGTTTTTTTTTTTTAAATATTTTGATGTTTAACTTTTTCTCTATGAAATAAAACTAATGACAAAATATAAAAATGAATTTAAAATTATTTGTATATTTTAGTAAAAATCAAATTGATTAATATGCCATGGCAGTTTTTATTCTTTTAAAATAACTTATTCTAATATCAATAAGCAATCTTTTTTAAGGGCAATATTTAAAATAAACTTAAAGTCATCATTTCCTGTCGAAAAATATTATTAAGCTGTACATTTATAATTATAATGAATAGAAAAAACGAATAGCTGCATTATAAATAATATAGCTATTGACTTTTTCATTTATTCTTAACAAAAAATTCGCTTTTATATTTATTTAAAAGGAAGGTATTTTTCTGAATTCATGTTACATTAAAAAACACATTTGAAATAAATAAATAAAGATGAATTATAATATTTTAATAAAACAAATATAATAAATCGGTTATTGTTTTATTAAAATATTATAATTATTTGTGTATTTTAATAAAAAATTCAGTTGACCAGTATGCTATATCAGTTTTTTTTTTTTAAATTCAAAGTCACTAATTCGAATATCAATAAACAATCTTTTAAGGACAATATTTCAAAGAAACTTAAAGTCTTCATTGCATGCTGGAAAAAATATTATTAAGCTGTACATTTATAAATAAAATTAATAGAAAAAAATGAATAGCTGTATTATAAATAATAAAGTTCTTCAATTTTTTCATTTTTTTCTGAACAGGAAATTCACATTTATATTTATTTAACAGGAAGTTTTTTTTCTGAATTCATGCTAAAGTACAAATTCAAAATCAATAAATAATGATGAATTATAACATTTTAATAAAACAAGCAACCGATTTAATATACTTGTTAAATTTACCGACCTTCATAGCTACGAGTAAGTGATTTTAAAGCAAATATTCTTATCTAGGCCACCTGTTCAGAGAATTTATTGTAGAAAAGTACTGTTTTAAAATAACATGATAATCTGTATTTAAAACACAATAAAAAAAAAAAAAACTGCAGTGTGTATTTCAAATTGGGAATTTAGCCGAATAAATTCCTATAATATGGTATAACTATTCCTTTACGAATAAGAATTTTTTGCTGATTATAAGAACCGCATATTAATTAATAAATTGTACTATTTTCAAGGAATAAATAATTTGTATTCAATTTAATATTATAACAAGGTCTAATAAAAAGTTCAAAATGGCTCGAATTGTTAACTGCTCTTTACCTTCTACACATTCTACATTGTTAATTGCACTTTATGTTAATTATTAATTAAAATTATTAATTCTTATAATAATTTGCACTCAATTAATAGTAGTAATGATATGATTTAAGAAATAATTGTAACATTAAATTTAATGCTAAAATATTACTGTTTATTTTATATTTAAAACAAAAACAAAAATCGGATAATTTCTTTCACCCAAAATAAAAATATATGTTATTTTCAATTTTTGTTTCATTAAAATGTTTCTTACAATCATTTCAGTTCGATGACATTGAGACATTTAACGTTTAAGATGTTACCTGATTTGCATTATGGAATTAAGTTATACGTAGTACACTATACTAGAAGTGAATGGTGGCATAATTTTGAACAAATACCTCCAAGAAGAAGTATAGTATCTGGACGGTGAGTGAATTTAAATAAAATATTTTATTTAAGTTATAATAATGTATGTTACATGATTAAATCACTTAATTTATATGCATCCCAGAGTTTAAGTGAGAAACATTAATATATATATATTAATTTAAAGAGGAAAAATAAATAATATTATACATATATATCTTTGTTATCTAAATCAAGTTTATTTAAGATAATAATAAATGAAGGAAATCATAAATCAACGAAATAATTAATCTTGCTTACTATTCCTGTTTACTATTACTTACTTATTAATTTCAAATTATTCTTTTTTTCTATTTCAGAAAATGATTAGAATATTACTTTTATTTATTTTCAATAAATAAATGTAATTAGGTTTATATTCATATCAGCATAAAAATATTATTTCGTCTGAAAATTGATGCTCATATTATATGGACTACTATTTATTTGTAGAAAATAATTTTATTTAACTTTTGTTCCAATTAAATTCACATTAATTTTTAAAATAAAAGGAAATCAAGCAAGATTAAATACATATTCTTATTTAAGAAACAGTAAAAATTCTTAATTAATACTTAATTTAATTATAAACTAATCGTATTAATTTTTTTAAATAAAGATGATTATTATTAATCTTTATTTTAATGGAATTTATTTATTATTAGACGAATAAAATATTTTTTATTCGTTTTGGAATAAAAAATAAAACACTTTTTTATTAGTTTTGAAAAAAGAATAAAATACTATTTTTATTTTAGAGGTCTTTTTACTTTTTTTTTTTCGTTTGATTAATTTTTCTGAGCAATAAGCATATCATTTGCATAAATACGTCAAAAATACTTCCAAATTTCCTTATTGGTTCTCTGACAAAAAAGACGATTTAATTAATAGCAAGCGTCTCTCTCGCCTAAGCATCGTAATTGTGAGATTATTCTCTTGAATCTTTCTTATTGCTCGTTGTAACAAGATAGAAGAATTTTCTTAAGCGGATTTCGGAAGTAATTGATTCTTTGGGAATTGGAAACCAATACAAATGGAGACAAAGAAAGCTGAACAACAAGATACTTGGGATAAATAAGACTAATTGATTAATGAAAAGAAACGAATGAATAAATAAATGAAATAGATGCTTAAATAAATTTATATATATTATATTGTATACTAGATTGAGCAACAATTTTTTTGAGCTTCATCATGAAAAATTTGTTACAATTGTGAAATATTTCTATATCAGAAATTTGTTGATACATATAATACACTGAAGTGACAAAAGTCATGGGATACCTCTTAATATCGTGTCGGCCCTCCTTTCGCCCGGCGAAGTGCAGCAACTCGACGTGGCATGGACTCAACAAGTCGTTGGAAGTCTTCTGCAGGAATATTGAGCCATGCTGTCTCGATAGACGTCCATAATTGTGAAAGCGTTGATGGTGCAGGATTTTGGGCACGAACAGACCTCTCGATGATGTTCCATAAATGCTCGATGGGATTCATGTCGGGCGATCTAGGTGGCCAGACCATTCGTGGAATTGTCCAGAATGTTCTTCAAACCAATCGCGAACAGTTGTGGCCGGGTGACATGGCGCATTGTCATCCATAAAATCCCATCGTTGTTTAGATACATGAAGTCCATGAATGGCTGCAAGTGATCTCCAAGTAGCTGAACATAAGCATTTCCAGTCAATGTTCAGTCCAGTCGCACCAGAGGACCAAATCCATTCCATGAAAAAAGCCCCACATTACGGAGCCACCACCAGCTTGAACAGGGCCTTGCTGACAGTTTGGTTCCATGGCTTCGTGGGGTCTGCGCCACACTCGAACGCTACCATCAGCTCTTTTCCAACTGAAATCGTGACTCATCAGACCAGGCCACGGTTTTCCATTCCTCTAGGGACCAACCGATATGTTCACGTGCCCACGAGAGTCGCTGCAAGCGATGTCGTTTTGTCAGTAAAGGCACTCTAGTCAGTCTTCTGCTGGAATAGCCGAAGAAAGCCAAATTTCTCCGCACAGTTCTAACAGACAAGTCCCTTGTACGTCCTACATTGATTTCTGCGGTTATTTGACGCAGTGTTGCTTGTCTGTTAGAATTTACGACTCTTTGCAGACGTCGCCGGTCTCGGTCGTTAAGTGCAGGCGGTCGACCACTGCGCTGTCCATGGTGGGATGTTATGCCTAAAATTTCATACTCTCGGCACTCTTGACAAAAAGTGGATCTGGGAATGTTGAATTCCCTAACGGTTTCCGAAATGGCATGACCCATGCGTCTAGCTCCAACTAACATTCCGCGTTCAAAGTCTGTTAATTCCCGTCGTGCGGTCATCATCCCGTCAAAATCTCTTCACATGAATAACTTGAACAGAAATGAAAGCTCTGCGAAAGCACTGCGCATTTAGACCTGTTCTACGCGATGTTACTGCCATCTGAAAATTTGCATATTGCTATCCCATGACTTTTGTCACTTCAGTGTATTTTACTGTAAAAATTGTCTTTTAAGTTTTAAAAATTTTCACAAAATAAGTTTCTACATTGTACTTCAAACGAACATACGTTATAAGACTGTTAAATTATTAAAAAATCCTTTTGATGACGAACACCTTTTAATAGGACCTGATGACCGAGTTACCCAGCCCTCTGGTGCTGCTTGCTACATGTTTGGGGTTAGAGTTCCGGCGGTTGCCATGGATGTTTATATTCATTCGGAATTCACTTAAAGCCCTAGGTCCCAGTCTAATATGATTATTGGACTTAGGGCTGACAACCCTACCCCGTAAAGTGCCAGCGTCACAGAGCCAGGTCAGACCTGTGGGTGATCCATCACAATACATGCTACACCCCGTTTCCTTCCTTTCTTGAGTCCATAGGGTTCTTGGACTTGATTTAGATGTTGCTGTCTACAAAGTGGGATGAGAAATACCACACTTCTTAATTTTTGACTTAAAATGGTATTAATAGAAATAATAATCTGAAATATAACTTTCCTGTTTGGCCTTGTGAATGATATCTTTTTTGTTGTTTTCTAATATTGTGAACTTTGACCTGAGTTTGTTTCCATCGAGTGTAACAGAAGGACATTCCAGTCTTCAGAATTATCGATTCAGCTGGCATTGATATGACAGAGATTTGCCACAATTTGAATTGCCAATTGTCTAACCCAATATGTTGTCGTTGCTTATCCCCTTGATTTAGAATCCTGAACCGAGTCCAGTAGATCATGCTGCATCAATAGATCGTAAACGGTCCTCCCCTTCCGTAAACGGTCCTAACCCAATCTTTCTATAATAAGGAAACACGCTGCTTATAATGCTTTTCCAGACCTTGGCATATATTATAGAAATCCTAAAACCTTAAATTATGCAGCCCAATTATGTGTGAAAGATTATTCTCTTAAAGTCTATTCGTCTTCCAGACAGTTAATGTAGAGCATTTTGCAATTGAATCGATCCTATGTATCGATCCTATGATCCTACCACTATCAACTATTGAACCAAGAGTACATTTTTCAATATAACTAACATTTATGAATAATTTTTACATGGAACCGTAATTAATTTGAATTTTTGCAAATAAATATCTGTATAAAATTACAACAAGTTCTTAATCAGATGCTGCACGAATTCCTAAGGAACTCAAGGGATTTACATTTACTGATCAGTAATTAAATATGATAGAATATTTTTTATGTGATTGCATGCAATAAATTATATAGTTTAAACAGAAGGACATTCCAGTTATTCAGAATTATTGATTCAGCTGACATTGATATGACAGCATTTTGCCACAATATCGTATGTCAGTTGTTGAAATCAGCCTTTCTAAATTAATAAAGAACCATACTATTTATATTACTAGTCCAGATCTTGTTATATATTGTAGAAATTCTAAAATCTTCAATTATGCAGCTCAGTTATCTTTGAAAGTATTTTCTCTTAAAGGATATTCTTTTTCCAAACTGATGATATCCCATTCTGTAATTGGAATCTATCTTATGTACTCTTGCAGGTTATCTAGCACTGTTTAATATTGAATCAAGAGTAATTTTCAATATAACTAACATTTATGAATAATTTATGCATTGAACAGTAATTAATTTGAAATTTTGCTAATAAGGAACTGCATAGAATTATAACATAAGTTCTTAAACAGATGCTGAAGCATTCCCCAGGTACTCGAGACATTTACTTTTACTGATTATTAATTAAATAAGATATTTTTTTCAAATTATTTTAGGCAATGAATTAAAATATTTAAAATATGAGCAATTATTATTAGAAATATCGTTTTTTTTTTTATCCCTCAGGAATTTCATTCAAAGCAAAACATTTGAATTAGAAAGTGCTTAGTAAATAATCATTCTTTTCGAATTTCATATTTATTTAATGTGCTTAAAAACAAATTGATTATTCATTTTAAAGTTTTTAGTTCGTTGTTTTTTATTTTGTGCATTTAAAAATATCATTCTGAAAAAAGAAATTCGTGAATTGCATTTTAATGACAAAAAAAAAAATGCCTATTGATTAATGGACAGATAAGAGACAGTGGAACAAAATAATTGTTAAGAACATCTAACACATAATCTTTTCTTTAAATCGTCTATTTAATATTTTTAAAACGAAATAATTGTGCCTTTGATCTAGAAAAAGAATGATAATTGTTTTCTAAATCTGTTTAAAATTGAATTTTTTTCCATGTATAGGTGTCATACTCCTACATTGCTATACATTAGAATTCAACAATTTGTGATTACAGTTTTGTTGTACAATTACTTCTGATTTAACTTATACGAGGTGGTAATTAAAGAAACAAAAATGGAACAAAATAATTTAAAAGTTCACAAACTGAAACAAAGTAGTTTTAAATAAAGATCCTTACATAAATATACAATACTTTCTATTAGGGCTTTAATCGCAAGCATTTTCCTAATTTCTGCTTCAGTTTAAAAGTTTCAACAATACATCAATTTACAACAGAAAAATTATCTTCTAAGCAAACTCAATTACATCTGTGACTTCTGCTCTTTAAAAGCTACTTGGAAATCACCAAAAGTATTCTTCTTTAATCTCAAATTTCCTCTAACGAAGTTTGGTAATTTTGAATCCGGGATAATGATGCTCGATAACCTGTGTTCTCAAGGTTGGAGGTTCAGTTTTTTAAATCTATATTCAGACAGAAACGAAGTACTCAACTGCTAATTGAATTCGACTCATAGTACAGTGTCAGCTTCTTAATATGTACCTACAAAGTACTTTTTTTCCTTTTCTGATATCTGAAAGTAATTAGAAATTTCGTTTGTTCGATTTCTCTGAAACGTCTGGTGAAATTTTTCCAATCCAACGTTGAGTTTGTAATGTTTGAAGTGCATAGAAGGGAAATAAAAGTCTTCAATAAGATAATTTATCTTCAAAGTGTGAAGAAAAGAAAAATAGAAAGGTGAATTGTACTTTTTTTCTTGTTATAAACTATGAACGCCTCTTTATTTCTTCTTTATTAGTTAAAAGTAACGCTTTCTCCTACAAATTTCTTCGCATTTTTTAATGTGCTAAGATAATGGAATAATGGAATTTTATGAAAAATATGAATAATATCGTATTAATTATTGTTGCACTACTTTACATAATATGGATGCTTATTCAAAAGGAAAAAAATGAGAAAAAATAATGATTGTTTCTATTCATAAATGTATATGAATATATCATAATGGAATTTTATTTATAAATATAAATAATATCTTATTAATTATTGTTCCCATTTTAAATTTGGATTGAATTAAAATTGACGATAAATAAAAGTCTTTACTGTTTATGATATGGGAATTTGTATCTTATTTTATATTTTATTGAATAGAAAATTTAAATATTGAACTAACTGAATAATCATTCTAAATGCCAATTTTCATTAAGATTTCAAAATTTTGAAAATTTTTGCAAATAAAAATAATTAAATTAATTATTTAAAAGTTAAGTATAACTAATTAAATACTGCAAATAAAATCATTTCTTTAATACAAATTTTCTGAAAAATAACAACTACAACACGGTAAATGTATACATTTTCAATATAGATATACCTTTCATGCAAACCAATCACTTTTTAAAATTTACCTGCTGTAATCGTACCGTTAATCTTGAAATGGCTGTTTAAAACGGTTTCCCACAAATTCTGATATCAAAACTCTGCCACCAGTATGAGATAATTGGTTTTCAGATCATGTTATAGATGTTCATAAATATTTATGTTTTCATGTAATAATGGAATTTTATTATTAAATATGAATATTATGTTATTAATTATTTTCGAAATTTAAATTTGCATTGAATTAAAATTAATGATGATACATTAAAATCGCTACTGTTTATATCATATATAAATAAATATATAAATTATATAAAATTATATCATAATAATTTATCACAAATAGTAATTTTTATTTTTTATTTTTATATTTTATTGAATGGAAAGTTTAAATATTGAACTCACTCGCTAATCATTCTGAAGCCAAATTCCATTATATTTTAAAATATTTTAATGCAAATTTTCTGCAAAAAAATTACAATATGGTAAATGAATAAATTTTCAATATAGATATGTCTTTTATGTAAACCAAGTACTTATTAAGGGTTACCTGCTGTAATCGTACCTTTAATCTGGAAATGGCTGTTTTAAAACAGTTTCCCACAAATTATGATATCAAAATCCTGCCACTAGTATGAGATAATTGGTTTTCAGATCATGTTATAGATGTTCAATAAAGCCCCCTCTAAAACAATTCTGAACAGCTCAAATTCAAGGGAACTGTCACTCTCAAAATATGAAAAATTAATCCCCCTAATTTTTGAAGGAGAAAATGCCTTTTATCCTTTAAGCTTCTAAGACCACCATCGATTGTAAAGCTAATGGATAACTCTACTGGTGAAATTGAGAAAGGAACCTAAAACAGTTTTCAGATATATCTACATTGTTAAATCAATCCCTATATTGCAAATGGGGCATTGATGTACTTACTGATTTAATTTTTTTTTTCAGAAACATTGGGTAGCATAATAGAATTACTCTGCCAATAGATTAACAACTAGTTGGCTCTAACTTTAGTTTCTATGGAATTTAAATAAAAATTTACATGATTATTCGGTTATTGCCTTATTTTTTTAACATGAGCGTTCATAATGTTTTACTATTATATGTCATGAATGTGTATTTAATTTATACATGTATTAAATACATGATGTGATTGTGTATTTATACCATATATGTATGCATATTAATACCAAAAATGAGTATTAAATACCTGATGTGGGTTTGTATTAATACCATACGTATAAGTATATTGATTCCATAAATAAATATTAAATACAGGATGTGTGTGTGTGTATTCATACCACACGTGTATGTATATTAATTCCACAAATGGGTATTAAATGATCTGTGTATGTATTAATACCATAGTTTATGCATATTAGTACCATAAATAAGTATTAAATACAGGATGTGTGTGTGTGTATTAATACCATACGTTTATGGATATTAGTACCATAAATAAGTATTAAATACAGGATGTGTGTGTGTATTAATATCCTACATGCATGCATATTAGTAACATAAATGAGTATTAAATACGGGATGTGTGCGTGTATTAATACCATACGTTTATTATATTAATACCACAAAAGAGTATTAAATGTGTGTGTGTATGTATTAATACCGTATTGTATGTATATTAATATCACAAATGAGAAATACAATGATGCGTGCGTATTAATAACCGTACGTGTATGTGTATTAATATCTTCCCGTGTATGTTTATTAATATCATGTTTACATAATGGGGTATTAAATACACGTGATGTATTAAATCATACGTGTATATATATACGTTGTGTATATACGTATGTATATATATGTGACCATACGTTATATATATACGTGTGTATATACGTGTATATATATACGTGTGCTAATTTATTTTGCTATAAATATATATATACGTGTGTATATATCGTATTATTACGTACTATATACGTGTATATATATACGTGTGTAGATATACGTGTTTATATATATACGTGTATAATATACGTGTTATATACGTGTATAATATACGTGTATATACGTGTATATATATTGTATGTATATTAATATCACAAATGAGAAATACACGATGTGTATGTATATTAACACCGTACGTGTATGTGTATTAATATCATATACGTGTATATATATATTAATACCACAAATGAGTATTAAACACTCGGCGATGTTTATTTAATGGGTAAGTATATATAATTAAAATTGCAATATTAAATGAAATGAGGGCATATCATGTGAAAAAATTACTAAAGCAACTCATATATTGTGATTATCTAAAATTTTGTTATTAAAGATTATTTGCAAAATTAGTAATCTTTAATTAGGTACTGCTTAATTACATATAAAATAAGATATTTGTTTATTTAAATTATAACATAAATTATGTTAATTTATAACATACGTTATGTTTGAATGTATTTTACTTGATTAATAATACATACATTAGAAAGAATTTAAAATTAGAAAAAAATACTGTTTTTGTATAAAATAGTAAATACTTTATTATATGTGCACGTACATGCGTATCCTTATCTGTATGTTTATGTATAGATATATGTGTGTATTGCACTGTGCAAATGTAGGTATGTAATATCAAATACTTAATTTCGTATAAAGTTACTCACGTTTTAAATGGAACACTAATTATATTTGTTTTATATTATATAAAACCAATTAAATATATAAATTAAAGCTGAATTAAGTTATTGATCATTAAATTTATAACATAATTATGTTTTTTTTTTTTAAGTATTCATTAATTATTTAATGTTATAATTAATTACAAAATGAGCTTAGATGTCCATAAGAAGAATATTAATGCATTCTGATGTAAAAGTTCAATTTTCATCTTTTCAAATTCTTTATGGTCAGATGCAGATGACACTTTATTCTAAAGTTTACAGTTTGACCATTAATAAACAAATAAAAATTATTTTCGAGTGTTCCTTTTAAATATTCTATGCTTTTTTTTCAGCTAAGGATGAGGGGTTTATTTTAATGTAAATTTTCAATATAGGACATTTTTCCACAAATATTCAAAATTCAGTTGTTCAAATATTATATTTCTGGGAAATATAAAATTTCAAAATATTTCTATAATAATAAAAATTATTATTAATTGCATAAATTAGTTTAGATGTTCTTAAGAAGAAAGTTTTATCACTGTCGTTTAAAAACCCATTTTTCATCGTTCATATTCTTTATGGTCAAATGCAGATGGCGAATTATTTTAAAGTTTAGAGTTAAGCAATTAATTTAAAAGAAATGGTGCCTTCTTTTGAAATTTTTTATACTTGTTCAGTTAAGTTTTTATAGGATATGGGTGGTTAATTTATTATAAATCTAAAATGTAATTATTTTTTTCTACTAATATTCAAAATTCAGTCGTTCAAATATTCTTTTTTTTTCTTGAGATACAAATAAAATTTGAAAATATTTATATAATATTTAACATTATTATTAATTACACAAATTACCTTAAATGTTAAGAAATTCACTGAAACCTTAATCACTGAAATTTAAAAGACCAATTTTTCATGAAATAAATAATTCCTTTAATATTTCCATTAAGAATATATATATATTCTTTTTTAAAAAGTTATTTCCGTAAAAAAACATATAACTTTTTTTTTTTTTTAAATTGAAAAAAATCCAAAAATTTAAATACTAATATTTCTGCTCGTATCTAAAATTCAATAGTTCATTTTTTTTCTAAGAAATAAAAAGGATTTTCAAAATATTCTGATATTTTTTCTTACTTTTATCAATTAAGAAAATAATAAATAAATTACAGCGTATAAAACTTAAGATATTGTCCATGATTTTGGGTGAAACATAAAATGTTTCCAGGTGTCTGTTACCCTTCAGTAACTTTCACACAACAATTTCTTATTTAAAAATAATGTTTGTAATTGGAATTTAATAAAACTTTCTTTTAATAAATTTCAAGAATATTTAGATATGAAACAATAACATATTATTTAAAAATAAAATAATAGTCACTTAAATATTTTATACTAAATGTAATAGTGAACATTTGAATTAACACGATGTATATATTTATTAATACAAGTTCAACACATTAAATTATTTTACAAATATCTTTGGTGTAATAACAGAATTAATGCAATTGAAATTTTAGAAATAATATTAAAATATTAACAAAAGAAATACATAAAACTAAAATCAATACATATGACTAAATAAGGTTGGGATGCCATTAATTAATTGAAATCGCTATCAAATATCTGAATAATAATTGTTTATTTTAATTAATCGAAATGAAATATTAATTCTTTTGAAGAATGTTTGTCTGCTATCAATAATTTATCTAATATACAACAGCACATTAATATCTATCACATTATTAATGAATAAAAATACATGTTTTTATATTAAAAATGAATATACTATATAACAAACCAATATACCAATAACAAAACTAAAGACTATAGTGCTGTAGGATTCTTTAAGCTTAATTTCTCCTTTACAGTATGATGAGGTATTGAACTATCTGAATTTATCAATATATAGATTTTAAAAAGAATCTAACAGCTTCAGGTTATTGAATAAAAATGAACACAAAATTGATTTTGACATCCTATTTTGTATGATGGATCGTTGGAAAATATCCACACAATTTTATAGCGTAATAACTCTTCTTTCTTAAAGAATATATATGAAATGTACTATAAAATTTTACTCTTTACATTGTTTACTCTATCCGTAACGAAAATTGTACATCGTCTTATGTTTTTTTTATTTTTGCTTAAATCCTATCTTATTTTTGCCAAGAATATTTTTTAGAATAGATAGAAGTTTATAATATATAGACTTCTATCCATTCTAAAATATTCAGTTCTAAAAAATGTAATTAAATATTAAAATTATCTATATTTAAGTAATATGCATTTTATTAGTTAAAGTTGGATTTAAACTTTAACTAATAAAAATACATATAACTTCATATTTGATAAAGTTTTTAAGATGCTTGACAAAATTCAAACATTTATTATTATTTAAGAAATGATCAAATATAAAGAGCTACTGGCAAATACCATTCTGTTGACAGCTATACCCTTAAAATTTGTAGTATTTATTATAGGTTCAGTCATATCTGGTTTAGTGCATGGGCAGGTTGCTACACTACATCGATATTTGACACCATAATTGGTATAGGAAGAATCATCTGGAAATTAATTGCTTTCATACTTTTAATTATGTTTTTTTTACAGCGTACTACACTACAACGATATTTGACTCCATAATTAGTATAGGAGGAATCATCTGAAAATTAACCGCTTTCACAGATTTGATGATGGCACTATGAGTTTTCGATTTATGGTTCGATGCCGCTTGCTACACTACATCAATATTTTACGCCATAATATAAATGCTAGAATAAATAGTATAAATGCTAGCAAGGAAGAATCACCTGCAAATTTAAGGCTGTCACACTCTTGATGATGATCCTATGATTTTTCGACTTATGGTTCGATACAGCTTGCTGAACTGCATCGATATTTGACATCAAAATTTGGTATAAATGCTAGCAATGGTGGATCATCAGGAAATTAACCGCTTTCACACTTAATGATGACACTATGGAGTTTCGACTTATGGTTCGATATCACAAGGTAGGTTTGAAATGAAGCTTTTTCAGTAAGAAACTCCAATGAACTAAAGCCCTACAGATACTATGTTCGAAATAATCATACAAATTGTGTGAGATAACATTTTATGTATTACATTTTTTTTTTTTTAAATTTTATTGTATCAATTGCTTATTTTTGATAAAATTAATTAAATTTTTGTTAACAATATATTCATTAAACAGTGTAAGTGTTTAGTCTCAATGATATTAATAAAGCACTTTCAAGGTGATGAACTTATGGTGCTTTAATATTGTAAAAAAATGTGAACTAACTAAATCATCTAAACATTTTTTATTATAATTTTTTTTATTCTAAAATAATTATTATAATTTTTAAATATGAAAATAATTAGATAATATTCATAATATAATTAATATATAATAATTGAAGAATCATATTATTTAAAAAATATTAATTTTTTAATGTTATAAAAAATTTTTTTGTAATATTATCTAATTTTTTTTAATAAAAACTACAGTAAAACTTTTCAACATTTCAGTTTTATTAATAAACATAAATAATGACGTCAAAATAAAAATACATTGCTTCTTTATTTATGTTGTTGTCTGAGAATATAATTTCACATTTGTAAATAGTTGAAATGCTCCTTTAAATAGATTATATATATTAAAAAGTGTTTTATAATTTACATAGTTGTTAAATTTCATATTTTTCTGACATTATATTTTTTAAATAATTTAATATATAATTCTCAAATAACTCTATAATATTTAATTCCCCCACCTGCTATGACAATATTCAAAATATTTGCTTACGAAATAAAACATCAAAAATAAAATACAATTAGTTGAGTAGATACTAAACAATTAGTTGCTCATATATTGCTATATTGATGAAACCAGATTTCCACTCTCCCAAACTTGCGCAATGAAATTAAGACTTGGCTAATGACCTTGTTTAGAATTTGGAGATGAGCATTCCTTTCTACAGAGTGGATTTACATTGATTGGAATACTTCAATTTACAATGGTCATTCTAGAGTACTCTGGGAAATATTTGGTCCATTGACTTGATTAGTGAATTTAACAATGTTATATGAGTATAGAGCAAAATAAAATTAATTGGAAATATATAGGTCCATTCTAACTTTCGTAAGAAAATTTCGAAATATTCGTACATATTTCCTTTTCATATATTTATAATTTGAATTGTTAATAATAGCTAATATAAGTAATTGAGAAAGATCATTATGGAAGATTAGACAAATTTAGATAATTATCTGATTAATTAAAATTTAAATTTTTAAGAAAAATTTAGCAAGATGGCCTTCGATTATATGAAGAGTTTTATAACTAATCATTTTACTATATGTATTGATCTATATCGATTGATATCGATCTATACATAATAGTAAATGTCTTGGCATTTGTGAAAGAATAAAAAATATTTTTAACACTTTCAATGAAAAATATATCAGCTATGGATTAAAAAAATGAAAAACATATATCATTTAATCTTATATAAAAACAATTTGTTTTCGATATAAAGTTTATTAATTTGAATATTAAATTTTAAATATATGGAAATATGTTATTTAACATATGATATCGTTTTAAAAACTTAATTTAGATATGGCTTATTTTAAATTTCCTTTTTGTTTTTCCTTAAAACTAATTAATATTTCCTATATTTTTATTGATAAATATTTGCAAAATAAATTAATTAAAATGTGATTAACATTGAAAAAGATTTATTTATATATATTTGGTAATAAATTTCCTTTTTTTTTTTTAAACTATTTAATATTTATTATAATATTTCCATTATCTTTATTTCCAACTAATTCTATAGTATTTATCTGCATTTATGTACACAAATGTTTTAAACTAACAACAGTATTATAATTGGTTTCTATTGCTCTAATGTTTTTAAACTAACAACAGTAGTATAATTAGTTTCTATTGCTCTTCAAAATTAAACCCTCTTGCAATATTAATATTGTACATGTATATTTGTTTACGAAACAAATATTGTTTTGAGTATCTGTATCTTGTGCAACTTTCGTTTCTGAGAATTTGTTGAATTAACTTTTTTAATAAAAAATAGGAAATATTTTTCTTTAAATTTAATTTTTTTAATAAAAAAACACAGAAAAACAAAGTGAATAAAATGATAGCACATAATCTTAATAAATTTCAGTACCAAGGGATCAAGGAACAACAATATTTCCTTAAACATTATGGCGTACTGGGAATTGTTTCTGCCAACCATTTATTCGATGCTTTGGTGGGATCATCCAAATCTATGCGCGGTGGAATCTTTTCATCCTAAAGAAAGAGCAGTGTTTAGAACGAGGGGGATTTCACGAGAAGAGTTACTTTGCCCCAGTGCATTTATTTCCAGAGGGAATTTGATGTCTGAGGTGAAAAAGGAAACTCTACGTGACTGGAAACATACGGACCGGTATATAAATGTGAGAGGTTAACGATTTTTATTTATTTCATTGTTTTCTACAAATGTTGCAGACAAAAGATGAAATCCCGCGGATTTGTCATTTTCGATTCTCTTTTCTTTCTGACATTATGAGATCCCAGTTCAATAAATTATCTTCAAGAGAATCCTTGAGTATTTCCAATTTGCCAGAAGTTTTTTATCAATGGATAAGATTATGCCTTACAAAACATTAATTTTTGGCCATTTTTAGTAGGTTTTGATATTATCTATTTCTTCTTTTTTAAATCTAAAGCGTTGGCTTTAAATATCTAATTGAGTGACAGATCTATAGGTGGCAATGGAACGATCAATAAGGGAAGGGCGTTATAATAGTCTCGCCTATATTTGAGAGAGGTTTGCTAAAAATAAAGGATTGGTGAAAGCATAAAGAAAGAAAGGAAGATAGGAATATTTAGAAAAAAAACTATTTGTAAGTCTTTTAATATTTATGTACTATAGGGAACCCTTATTTTCCAGAAAATGCAAATTATAAACAGCTAACGATCAGTTCCTTTGACAGGTCTTAAGTATTGGTCTTGATGTCTTAGGTGAAAAAGGAAACTCTACGTGACTTTAAACATATGAACCGGTGTGAGAGGTTAACGATTTTTATTAATTTCATTGTTTTTCTTCAAATGTTGCTGACAAAAAAAGATGAAAGCCCACGGATTTGTCATTTTCGATTCTCTTTTCTTTCTGACAGTATGAGATCCAAGTGGAACTTGTTCAATAAATTACCTCCAAAAGAATCCTTGAGTATTTCCAATTTGCCAGAAGTTTTTATCAAAGGATAGGATTATGTCTTACAAAGCATTAATGTTTGATCATTTTTAGTAGGTTCTGATTTAATCCATTTCTTTTTTTTTTTAAATCTAAAGCACTAGTTCTAAATGTCTAAATGAGTGACAATTATTAGACTGACAATTATTTTTTAAAAGAGAAGTTTAATAAAAATAAGGTGCTGGTGTAAGCATAAAGAAAGAAGAGACAGAAATATTTATTTTTATTTTCCAAAAAATGCAAATTATAAACAACCGATGGTCCAGTTCCTTTTGACAGGTCTGAAGTATTGGTCTTGATGTCTGAGGTGAAAAAAGAAAACTATACATGATTCGAAACATAGGAACCGGTATATCAGTGTGAAAGGTTAAATTTTTTTTTTTTTATTTCATTTTTTTTTTCTCAAAAAATGAAATAAATAAAAATTGACAAAAGATGACAAAAAAAAAAAAAAAAAAAAAAAAAAAAAAAAAAAGAGGAAAATTTTAGTCAAGTAATAGTTAGTAAAATCCTATGATAGATTTGCCATTCTCTCTTCTTTCTGACATTATGAGATCCAAGTTGAACTTGTTCAATAAGATCATAAAGTATTTCCAATTTACCAAAGGTTTTATGAAAGGACGGGATTATGCCTTACAAAAATTTAATTATGGCCATTTTTAGTCGGTTTTGATTTTATCCATTTTTTTTTTTTAATCTAAAACTCTGGTTCAAATATCTAAGTGAGTGACAACTCCCTTGGCGATAATGGAACGATCGATAAGGAAAGGTCTGGCTATATTTAAAATAAACGACAGGATGTAAGCATAAATAAATAAGAGAAGATAAGAATAATTAGAAAAAAACTATTTATTAATGTTTTAATAGTTATGCACTATAGGGAATCATTATTTCCCAGAAAAATACAAATAATAAACGACCAGCAACCAGTTCCTTTTGACAGTTCTTAATTACTGGTAGACGAACAAGACTATATGAATGTAATGACTTTTTGATATTGCATACATATATAAACATATGAACGGATATATAAATGTGCAAAGTTAGCTATTTTTATTTATTTCATTGTTTTCTTAAGTGTTACAGACAAAAGATGAAATTCCATGGATTTGTCATTTTCCATTCTATTTTCTTTCTGACATTATGAGATCCAAGTTCAACTTGTTCAATAAATTATCTTCGAAATATCCTTGAGTATTTTCAATTTGCCAGGTGTGTGACAACTCCCTAGGCTTCAATGGAACGATCAATAAGGAAAGGGGGTTATAATAATCTCGGCGATATTTGAGAGACGTTTAATAAAAATAAGGTTCCGGGTGTAGGCATGAAGAAAGAAGAGCAGAGAAGAATATTTAGAAAAAAAAAAAATATTTATAAACATTTCAGTAGTTATGTACTTATAAGAATCCATTGTTTTCCAGAAAAAGCAAAATATAAACGACCAGTTCCTGTTGACAGGTCTTAAGTACTGGTAGACGAACAATAATATATGAGTGTTATGACTTTTTGGTATAATATACATAGGTGTATCATTTAGTATACTATATATAGGTGCCCCATTTGTTATACTATGTATAGGTATATTAATACTATACATAGGTGTATCATTTGGTATATTATATATAGGTGTATCATTTGTTATACTATACATAGGCATATTAATGCTATACATAGCTGTAACAAACAAACGATGATAGCTAAAGTAAACTTATGTTTGTGAAAATTGCAACACCATGAAGGAATCGTCATAATTAAATGAAATTTAATACACAGTTGAGTGGTAGTGGTATAAATAAATGATTAAATGTTCAAAGCAAACAAACAATAACAAGAGATCGGAATCAGTATTTTGTGTAGCCACCACGCGCAGCAATAAGTGCTGCTACACGACGTGGCATGGAGTCAAATTAATTTTGAAGGTCTGCCTGAGGAAGAGCATTCCATATTGTTTGTATGCGAACCCAAAGTTCGTCTGCAGAAACAACAGGACGAGGAACACGAGCGAGACGCCGACCAACGAAATCCCACATATGTTCAAGCGGCGACATATCCGGGGAATACGCAGGCCAAGGAAGAAGCTGTACCTGCCGCGTTGCAAAGAAGGATTGAACAGTCCTAGCGATATGAGGGCGGGCATTGTCCTGTTGAAATACAGCGTCTGGCAAGCTTTTTGAAGGTAGGTAACAGCTTGGGGCTGTAGAACTTCACTGATGTACCGGTTGTTGTTCAGATTGCCCATAATTCTTAGCAATTGAGATCGTCCATGATATGCTATGGCACCCCAGACAATAACTCCGGGTGTTCGTCCACTGTGGCGTTCGATAATGCATTCCGAAAGGTGGCGTTCGCCGACATAGCGTCTGACACGAACGCGGCCATCATAGTACCACAAATTAAAGCGGGATTCGTCAGAAAACAAGACATGCTGCCAATCAGCACGCCAGTCTCTATTCTGAGGGGCGATGGTTTAGCGTGAGAGGGATCCTGTATAAAGGAGTCCTTGCGCGCAGTCCACGCTGCAGCAGACGTCTACGAATTGATGAAGCACACAATGAAACACCTGTAGCTATTGACCACTGTTTTAGCTGCCAATTGTCTAGAGAGGAAGCTGTACGGTCCGTCAAAAACATGCGGACCGTTCTATCATTGCAAGCTGACGTCACATTTCGAGGTCCACTCCCGGATTTCCGAGTTATCCGGCACTCGTCCGTCCACTGCTTCCAAAGACGCATCACTGTGCTGCTGTTACGCTGCACACGAGCGGCTACTGCACGATAAGACAATTCTGCTTCTCGAAGGCCGATGATTCTCCCCGTTCAAACTGTAAGTTGTTCAAATCTCGCTCTTTTCGTCGAAGAGGCATAAGCTCAGGCAGATAACCACCGATAACCATACACGCCTCGCTACAGCTGTCTATTTATTTGGATCCATCCGCCGTTCAGAGGGCACTGCTCATATTAACGACCACATACGCTACGATTTGAAATTCTAATCATTTGCATATCATGCGCTATCATTTACTGAAACACGCATCATTTACTAACACGCTAACATTTACTGAAAATTTCAGCTCACTCGCGTAAGTCTTTCATGGTGTTGCAATTTTCACATGAGTTTATGTAATATGGATAGCTTTTATTTGCATATTATGTACAATTTGTTTTAATTTAAGTTCCTCAACTGCCGTTAATTAGAGTTTGAATTGAAATATTTACATCTTTATTTACTAAGTTTAAAGTAGAGGAAGGATTTCTGAAAATACTTTTTCCAAAGGAGTTCTGAGTAATACTTTTTTTTTTTTAAGAAATAGGGACCGAGTAGGACAAATGAACTTTGATCTAGAGAATCAATATTGCACAGTAATGAAAAATTTTAGTATAGTAAATGTATAACTATGTATTATTTGTTTCCATAATTTCATGAAACTATTTTGTATTGTATGTTATACATATGGAAAAAAAAACTTCTTTGGAGAAGAATTATTATAATGCAATAAATATATTTTTTTAAATTAAATTTAAGGGTTTTTGTACATCATTACAAAAATATGTATTTTCTGTAAATATATAAGTAAAATGAGACTAAACAATTAATAACAAAATTCTACTTTAGACATATTTTATATTAAGGGACAAGACTGAAGAAATGGCAAGATTTTCAAATGTCATTAAAAACAGAAATATGAGTCTAAAAGGATGGTAATTTTTTTTTTTTTTAACAAAAAATATAATATGGAAAACAAGGTGATATAAAAAAAATTTATCAAATTTTAAATAAAAAAAAATGCTCCAAACTAAACATTATATCCATTGAAAATATTCAACAAAGTTTCAAAGTTGATATAGTTTTTATATATAAAATATGCGGAGCTAATTAGAAAGATATACATTTCATCTTATACTATTCCTTTAACTATTCATTTAATCTAGTAAAGGTCGTAAATAAATGACAATCCATTAATATAGTATGTCATAGTATGTCATAGGGAATCAAACTTTTGCCATTACTTTAAAATTGCAAAACCTAGGATCAAAGTCATACAGGAAGTTTTAAATCTGAATGTAATAAAAAAAATATTACATAAATGCATCAATAATATTTCTGAGGTATGGAATATAATAGACATATTTTGTCTATAAACATATCTGATATATCTCTAGATCAATGTAAACACATAGAAATTTCATAATTTCTATTCTATACCATCTTATAAAATATCCTATAAAATATATCATGAAATCTTTCATAATAAAACCAGCTAAGAACATAGAAACAAAAGCATTAGGAGGATATAAAAAAGAACGAGCATGCAAAAGATATCGCATGGGATAGACATCTAAATCAGGAAAGTTTAAATCCAGTAGAAAATATCTGCGAACACCCAGATCTGAGTGTTAAAGAAAAATTGTTGAATAAAAAGTAGCGAATTGCAGGATTTTTTTTTTTTTTTTTTTTTTTTTTTTTTTTTGGTATGGCGAAAGATATAGCTTACTTATTTAAATAACTTGAGGATATATTATCCAATAAGAATAAAGCTGTTATTTTGTTATTTATTTATTAATGAGGCAATGTATAATAATTGAAGAAAAATAAATAAAGGTAGTTACAATTTCGTTTTTCAGCCTTTTATAGAGTTCTATAAATTCGTTATATATATATATATATATATAATATATATTATGTATATTGCAAAAAAAAATTATAAATATTTTAAGAATAATTAAATGATCAAAAGATCAGACTGCTAACAAAGTACTATTATTTAACTAATTCCATCCAAGAACCATTCTTAGACAGCAAAACAACTTTCTGATTTAATCAGAAAATTAATGTTGATGCATATCGAAACTTTAATATAATATGATGTTAAAAGTTAACTAAAGTTACATAAATGCAACAAAATTTAAATCTCTCTATATAATATAATAAGATATCTGAAAATATATTTCTAACATGCCATAGATTTGACTCTTATTTCTCTGTACTATTTATTTTTTGTATTTTAAATTTAGATAAAATGTTATAAATTACCTTTGACATAAAAAAATCGTTTATTCATTCAGAATAGGTGCTAAAAACCGTTCATGGAAAAAGTAAAAAGCTTAAGCTTTTTCCAAGAACCATTACGTAAATATTTCGGCGACACATTTATATGAAATAGTATTTGTAATGCAACATGCAAGTCAATATTGATTTGCTGAAATAATGTGCTATAGTTATTGAATCTTCTAAGCCTTCACAATATGGATTGTAGTGCAAAAACGTATAAAAGACGTTGAATTTCCAACTATTTATCCTTTTTGTCTATGAAACAACAGCAAAAAAATAGCTTAAACCAGATTTTACTCAGTTAATGTAATGAGTTAAAAGCTACTGAAAATATTCATCTTTCTAAATATATCATTTTCCATCTATACTAACAGTTTCTGATATTTATATTTGGCAGTCAGTTTCTAAATTACATCTACGAAATGCAAGTTTGAAAAATGCAATTTCAGTAGCTTTAATGCAAAATTTTAGTAAACATAGTAAGATTATATGTTCAAGTTTTATAAATCTTATAATCACAATTTTTATTAAATAGAGTGTGAAAAGTTCTGGAATGTAATATATATATATATGAAAAAAGAAATTGAAACACATTACAAATGAAATTATTCAAATTTGAATAAAGAGGTGTATTTAAATGCTGATACA
>BPLR01021636.1:0-85945 GCA_021605095.1 Caerostris extrusa | reverse complement strand
TTTTTGGGCCCTACTTTAAACGATCACATTTAATTTAAACGTTGTAGACTTATCGAGAAACTAAAATATTTTTGATAAGTTTATTATCTCATCGTGATGGGATTGCCAGGATGAGTGATTTTACATTTTTAAAGCGCTTTTATTTGTTTCACCTGTATGTTTGTTTGTAACTGACTCTTTTGGGCCCTACTTTAAGCGATCACATTTAATTTAAACGTTGTAGACTTATCGAGGACACTAAAATATTTTGATAAGTTTATTATCTCATCGTGATGAGGATTGCCAGGATGAGTGATTTTATTTTAACTTGTGTGGAATTTTCTATAGTTTCTATTTTAAATATAGTTCTAGTACTAATTCCATTGCTCCGGATAAAACAAGCTAGCGCTCATAACACATTTTTAAAGCGCTATTATTAGTTTCACCTGTATGTTTGTTTGTAACTGACTTTTGGGCCCTACTTTAAGCGATCACATTTAATTTAAACGTTGTAGACTTATCGAGGAAACTAAAATATTTTGATAAGTTTATTATCTCATCGTGATGGGATTGCCAGGATGAGTGATTTTATTTTAACTTGTGTGGAATTTTCTATAGTTTCTATTTTAAATATAGTTCTAGTACTAATTCCATTGCTCCGGATAAAAACAAGCTAGCGCTCATAACACATTTTTAAAGCGCTTTATTAGTTTCACCTGTATGTTTGTTTGTAACTGACTCTTTGGGCCCTACTTTAAGCGATCACATTTAATTTAAACGTTGTAGACTTATCGAGGACACTAAAATATTTTGATAAGTTTATTATCTCATCGTGATGAGGATTGCCAGGATGAGTGATTTTATTTTAACTTGTGTGGAATTTTCTATAGTTTCTATTTTAAATATAGTTCTAGTACTAATTCCATTGCTCCGGATAAAAACAAGCTAGCGCTCATAACACATTTTTAAAGCGCTTTTATTAGTTTCACCTGTATGTTTGTTTGTAACTGACTCTTTGGGCCCTACTTTAAGCGATCACATTTAATTTAAACGTTGTAGACTTATCGAGGACACTAAAATATTTTGATAAGTTTATTATCTCATCGTGATTAGGATTGCCAGGATGAGTGATTTTATTTTAACTTGTGTGGAATTTTCTATAGTTTCTATTTTAAATATAGTTCTAGTACTAATTCCATTGCTCGGATAAAAACAAGCTAGCGCTCATAACACATTTTTTAAAGCGCTATTATTAGTTTCACCTGTATGTTTGTTTGTAACTGACTCTTTGGGCCCTACTTTAAGCGATCACATTTAATTTAAACGTTGTAGACTTATCGAGGAACTAAAATATTTTGATAAGTTTATTATCTCATCGTGATGGGATTGCCAGGATGAGTGATTTTATTTTAACCTTGCGTGGAATTTTCTATAGTTTCTATTTTAAATATAGTTCTAGTACTAATTCCATTGCTCCGGATAAAAACAAGCTAGCGCTTATAACACATTTTTAAAGCGCTTACTAGTTTCACCTGTATGTTTGTTTGTAACTGACTCTTTGGGCCCTACTTTAAGCGATCACATTTAATTTAAACGTTGTAGACTTATCGAGGACACTAAAATATTTTGATAAGTTTATTATCTCATCGT
Source organism: Caerostris extrusa (assembly GCA_021605095.1). Classification (NCBI taxonomy): domain Eukaryota; kingdom Metazoa; phylum Arthropoda; class Arachnida; order Araneae; family Araneidae; genus Caerostris; species Caerostris extrusa. The sequence goes on along the minus strand of BPLR01021636.1, from coordinate 84,316 downwards.
GATGGGATTGCCAGGATGAGTGATTTTATTTTAACTTGTGTGGAATTTTCTATAGTTTCTATTTTAAATATAGTTCTAGTACTAATTTCATTGCTCCGGATAAAAACAAGCTAGCGCTCATAACACATTTTTTATTAGTTCACCTGTATGTTTGTTTTTGTAACTGACTCTTTGGGCCCTATTTTAAGAGACATTTAATTTAAACGTTGGGAGCTTATCTGATAAGCACTAAAATATTTTGATAAGTTTATTATCTCATCGTGATTAGGCGTCATCTATGTCAACCTACGAACGTTTCAGACCACCCTGTTAAGTAACACAGCCACCCAAATGGAATTTCTCAACAATGTGTAGATGGGAAATGAAAGATATGTACAGGGGGCAAATTGTTTTATCTCACTTTAAACTTCGATATGAGATTTTTAATGGTGAAAAGAAGATTTTTTTACACGTGTAACTCATTCGCATTTATATAACAATTAACTTTTTTAAATAATTTTTTTTTTTATTAAATTCCTACTATTAGCTCACACTCTCACTCTATATATATCTTGTTCACATTTTCAATCGTTCATAAAATCGTACTTTCTATTCATCCACTCGAGTTTAAATACATTTTTTTAAAACTTGTAGTGGATGACACGTGATGTTAGCACAGTTTTTCAAATATTAATTCATTCATTAAATTTAATTCATTAATTTTAGTTTTTTTAGATTTAAGTTGCCTGCATCTACCAATAGATGACGCCAGATGTAAGATTAAACTTTCAACTTCATTTTATAAAGGACTTTTCTGCAATAGAGTGAAAAAAAAGTAGGAATTGACTTAAAATTTTTTATACTTGCTTTTAAATAAATTAAAAAATATAAATTGAAAATAACTAATTAAATAAAGATTAGTTATTCAATTTACTCCGTTAATGTTTTCCATCCATGTTGTTTAAGAGCTCAGAAAATCTCAGTTTAAACTAGGGTAAAAATTCTATTTAAATACTTATAAAATGTTTGACCCGTTTTTTTTTTTGCCTACATATTTTATAGCTTACTTTAATTTAGCTTCAACCACAGCAAAGTATGTATATCGTGTGTAATGTTTTACAATTTTTCATGGTTAACTTTTTTTACTGGCTAAATTGTAAGACCATTTTTTTTTTTTCAAAAAACTCTTTATTTATTCTTCCAAATTTATTTCATCGCCTTCAAATCATCCCCTCCGGACACAATGCACTTATGCCAACTTTTTTTTTCCAATCCTCAATGCATGCTGAAAAGTCATCGGCAGGGAAGGACTTCAAAGCGCGCTGCGATTCATGTTGAATCTCTTCAAACGACTCAAAACGGTGTCCCCGAGTAGTCTTTTGAGTTCGGGAACTGCCGGAAGTCTCACGGCGTGAATACAGTGGTTGTGGAACGATATGGGCTTCGTTTTTGGCGGAAAAGTCACAAAGAATCAATGCAGTGTGAGCTGGCGCATTTAGTGTTTTCGATACCCATCGAGATTTGGCTCGTTTGAGGCCCAAAATGGAATGGACATATACTTTTGAAATTCCCACATTATCAGCAAGGTTTCTAATTGTAAATCGACGACTTGCAATCTTTAAATTTTTGGTCGTGGGCTTCTTCGGTTGAAGTGGAGGGTCGACTCGAGGGCTCTTCGTCTTCAACGCGTTCTCTGCTTTCTTTGAATTGTTTATAGCACTTCTAAATATTTCTTTCCGATATAGGAAAGGCTCTCCGAATGCCTTCTGCAACATTCTATACGTTTCCGCATACAAAATTGAATGCAGGTTCTTTGCTCAATGTATTCGGAGATTTAAAAAATCGCCGGAATCAGTTTTTAGAGTCTCACAAGGTCAAGCGTAACTCAAGCACAAATGAATATTTTGACGTCACATGTCACACAGATGTCAAGCACAGCCAAAAAAAGAAACAAAAATTGAAATTCCATAAGCCCCGGAAATTTTAAATTGAAAATGGGTCTTACTTTTTGGACACAGTAGTAAGTCTAAGTTTTCAAAGAACCAACATAGCTAATGCAGTTTCGGTAATTTTTCGCTTTTGCTTGGATGCAGGTTCTGGACCATCGTAACTCGATCTTTGCTTGAAAACTCTCATCTTATAAGTGAAATAAAATAATCCAATTCAATCTGCAGATAAATTTAGAAAAATAATTCTAATTCCTAATAATTCGGTTCACTTAAAAATGGAAAGATGTGTCAAAACAAATGACAGATATCATGAAACATTGTTTTTGATAGAAACTTCGCAGTTTTGCCCTACAACATAACTTACAACTCCATTCGCCAATAAGTATTCACTTGCTTCTATTATTATGGGATAAGGGAAGTAGTTATTTTTCAATCTGTATAGTAATTTACAATTTATTTCATTTATACATACATTTAGAGGAAGAAAAAACACTGTTCTAGTTGTAAGTAGAAGTCATCTGCATTTATGGTTACGCTCTTAATTTGGAATGACTTGGCGATTAGTGTGTCGGTCTTCTAAATCGAATTTTCCCTATCCGGAGCCGGTGGTTATAAATCTCGTGGTCCGAAATCATTTTTACAATGACGGGTGAAAACCTTTACATTGCATCTTTTTGATTGTTTATTACGAATTGTGGTGATAACAGCGAATCAAGTGGATTCACCAAAGTAGTGTTCCCACTCTAAAAGGGGTCAAATATGAGGCTTAATATCGAAAAGAATGGGCCCATAAAATAATTTAAAACTGTTTTTTTTTAAATATTCAATATCGATTTTCTTTATCATCATGCGCGAATATGACAATGTTTTCTGACGTTTGCAAAATGATAAGAAAATAATGTGGATGACTGTAAATTTTCATTTTTTTTAAAAACTTTTATTTAAAACAAACACTTATTTGCCGCTGGATTTCAATCGTGTTTGCTTTAAAATGTAATGTAATGTGACTCATTTTGAACTGTCTGGCTAGATCAGATCAAAATGAGTCACCAAATCAGATAAAAAAATCGCCACACCTAATTCATAGGTCAGAAACTAAGAGATCTAAACAAGTTCTAGGTCTAAATAAGTTCCTTGACCAGAACAAATAGATCAAAATATTCTGTCAGGGTCCATTATGTTTATGGAAGTGAATTGAGCCCTCACTTAATATTATATGTTCCGCTGATGATATCAGAGATAGAATTTGTATACACTTATACATTCGTACCGGATTTTGATTTTTATTTGGTGATTGTTACATCATTTATTAAAGGAGTTGATCCAATTGGAATCATGATTTTTTTATTTCCAATGGCAGGCTACAATAAGCAATAAAATAAAAAGTCCACAGGAACATGAAAACAATAACGAGAATCGAAGGAAATCACATAGTGACATGTTTAGCCCATAAGGACCCAGTAACGCCCTTACGCAGTAGAGGAAACAAGTGCAGGGCAGACAGGAAGGTGAGATGAATCCACGTCCTCTCCAAGACTGCAGAGCATGCATTTTGGGCTTTCAAATATTTTCATTCTTAGAAGAGGATTGGCCAAACTATCATGGCCCGTCAGGAGTCTGAAAAGGGCAACAGCTTTAAACCTGGGCTGATCAGGGATGTTTAGAATAAAGTTAAACCAGATTGTAGACGAGTTGCCTTCAAGGAAATTATTAGACAGAGTGTTCCGAAAAAGTCTCGGATTATCAGTTTCATCGAGTGAAAAGAGAAGTCTTTACAAAAATTTGGGTGATGGTTGTTCCTTTTTTTGGCAAGAGAATCCGCCTTCACATTACCTAAGATCCCACAGGGGCCTGGGATCCACTGCAAAACGATGATGATTTTCGCGGGAAAAAAAAAACTCCGATTTTTTCATTATTCTATTTTAAAGATGAGATTTTCAACTTTCGTTCCGAGTTTGTTTCCAGAGTCCTTAGAAGTTGAGTTGCAGCCGTTTCATTACGATGCCAAATTCAAAGCTTTCAAATTGGATTTCTGGTAAACAACGCTCTACAACAGGGGTCTCCAAACTTTCCAGCCTTCAGGCCCTAATGTTTACTCCAGTAAGTAACAAGGGCCAAAACCGTTTTAGTTTTTCTGCCATTATCTGTAATTTTCTAGACTAATCATCGAGTACGCTCTCTGAGCGAGCATACGCTTGCTAAATTCGATTCATTCTCCAAAATGATGTACACAAAGAATATTTACAGATCTAAGTTAGCCGATGAGCATCTTACATCTCTTTTAATAATTGGTACAAGTAAAATTGATCCACTATTGTCAGTGAAAAACCGCAATTACATAAATCTCATTAGTATTTTTTTACAAGTGGATACCCCCCCGGTTTCATTCGCGTTCATTTAGGTTTTCCGTTCCTGAGCGATTTTCAGGATAAAAATCATATGTTTGATTCAGAATATATACATTCCAAACATCGATATACATACACATGCGATACTCTTTACATAACTACCGAGTGTAACCGCGAGATGTTCACTAGTTTATAATGTTGGTGGGATTCATTTCAATTACTTGTTAGTTGTTATGCTTAAGTTAAATTTTCTGCGTATTATGCTTGCCATTAAGCTTTGCCTAGCAAGTAAATAAAAATGAGTTATTATCATTCTGTGTTTTTTATCCAACTTATTACAGCAACAATAAGCTATTCGATGTCGCTGGCCGGATTGATGAAACTGACGGGCCGTAGTTTGGAGACCCCTGCTCTACAATAACAGTCGTAATCGTTATAATTGTCTTCAGAATCTAATGCAATTTTCACTGGATGTTTTGAATGATGTAATGCAAGCTCTGAAGTTTCAATATACTCATTTAAAGATGAGTTGTTGGCATTTTCGTTAATAACATTCCTTTATTTGTACTCTATTTTGATTCAAATTGATTTGATGGGCTGTAGCTCAGCTGTGCTTCAGAACAGTATCCTTCGTTGAGTCCAAAGCATGCATAATGGATAAGATGGCTGCATGCATGCAAGTCAGTGGGATAGGTTTTACATATTGATTTAATTTGGAATATTGCTCGGCAAATTTCAACTCATCATGTGCGAACATTCGAGAACGGACGAATAAGCTCAGGAATAGGCCAATGTTTAATAGTGCACGAGATATAGGAAGCGATGGATTGGGATACTATAATAATTAGCCAGCTTCAATAGTCATATGAATATAGCAACGTTGAATAGATCAAGAACTTCATGAAGAATGAATTGTTCAAGAATCTCTAAAAGAATATACAAAAGTAAGATAAATGTCGTCATAAATGGAGAAGGAAGTATTCCCAATTTTACAAGAAACGTTGTCACGTACAATACCCGAAATAATGCACCAAAATTTGAATATTCTAGGCATACATGAAGAATGAAGAATTCCAAATACAATAAGAAGCACTATACAGCTCAATAGGCATGGGAAAACGCCGAAAGTGATAAATATGAAAAAAGAAGAAATTGGTCAACGCACACAATTGAATATAGAAATGAATATAGAAATCCCAGCCCAAAACATGAAAAGTGCTTCAAAACCATACTACAAAACACTTGAAGCAAAAGTCAAATTCTCCAGAAAATTTCTGAAGATGTTAATAACGTTACGTTATTTATGAATAATTTCAAGAGTTAAGGGAGCCATTGTACCATTTTCTGCCAAAATTTGCTTGGCCCTCATTTCGGATGACGTCATGGGCCCCCTAACCAGGACACCATCACGTTCACACACGATAATTAACAAAAAATGTGCTTGCGTATATTTTAATTTTCATATCTGTCAACCCAATGTAACACCGTCGTCCAAAAAATACATATAACATCATTTGAAAATTTCAGCTCTGAATGAGATCGTTTACTTTAACGTATTTATAATTTATGTAGCTATTGGGGCCTGAATGGAAGAGTGGCTAGCGCTCTGTCACTCGGTGACACAGGTTTCGGGTTCGAGTGCCGTGGATGTTTGTAGTGGTTCGGAATCCACTTTAAACCGTAGGTCCCGGTCTAATAGGATCGTAGAGCTTTGCAGGGGTATTGTTACTCCGCGTCCGTGGCTTATCTTCGAATTACACGCGCCCCCTGTGTAGTGCAAAGTGAGTAACGTTTGTGCAGCGCTTGCCTTAAGGCATCAAAGACGGTTGCCAGCTGCTTTGGAACAAAAAAAAAATATTTTGTCAACGATTTATGACCCAATGTAACAATAACTTAAAAAAAAAAAAAGCATAAAACATCATTTGAAAATGTTGGCTCTGAACCAGATCGATTACTTTAACTTACTTATAGTTTTTAATGCAGCTGGCAAACACTAAGATAGTTTGGTCTTGGATGCCTTAAGACAAGCGCCGCACCGATGTTACTCTCTCAGCACTAACCAGGAGGTGTGTGTAGCTTGCAGATAAGCTACTTACGCGGAGTAACACTACCCCCGCAACGGTCTACGATCCTATTAGACCGGATTCTACGTCTTAAAGTAAATTCCAAACCCCTCCAAACATCCTTGGCGTCACCGAGTCTCAAACCCGAAACCTATGGTACCGAGTGCCATAGCCTTAGCCACTCGATCATCAGGCTTCTACTTGTTTATAGTTTTTGTAGCTATTTTTCTATAAACTTACACACGGAACAAAAAATTATTCCAGTAAAGAAACAAAAACAATGCATTTCATCCTCTGAAAAAATGTAGCTAAATAAAGTCCGTAATGATTGTGCGACCACACAAGAAATCCCACATGAAGCATTTTTATATTAAAAAAAAAAAAAAAAAAAACCTTTCCTTCAAGAGATTCCCCCCGAGTCCCAAATATTCGTTGAGATGCCGGTTTATTAATCACAGATTATCCTCCGAATCTTTCCGGCGTCCAGGAAATTTTCGGGAAAACAGGAAATGCGGAGGATCCGGAGAAAAGAGAACCCCTTTCGCCATTGGTCAGAATCCCCGTGACGTCATCCACTCCCGCATCTCCCAGTGGTAGAAAAGAGGGGGAGAGAGCACGCCCAAAGTCGAGTCCGGGGACGTCATTCAACAAGTGTGCCTGTCCACACGCGATCACCGGTTGGAGTCCCCCACAGCCGCTTGGAAACCAGGTAAGCCATTGATTTCTACTCACTCAGATTCCAGTGATTCCACTTTTGATTTAGAATTAGAGCTTGCGTACATATTTGCAAAAACAATTTAAAATTTAATAACCAATGAAATATGAATCTAGTTGTTTTTATGTGTGGTTTATTTAGCTTATTCTACACATTTTGCATCGTCAACTCGCATACTTACGAATGTTGATATATATATATTTTTAATACGCTTTTATTAGTTTCACCTGTATGTTTGTTTGTTTGTAACTGACTCTTTGGGCTCGATTTTGCCCTACTTTAAGCGATCACATTTAATTGAAACGTTGTAGACTTATCAAGGACACTAAAATATTTTGATAAGTTTATTATCTCATCATGATTGGGATCGTCAGGTTGAGTGATTTTATTTTTTAACTTATGAAGAGCAATTTAACCCATGCTGAATGAAAGTACCCAAGACATTCAAACCTACGTGACTCAACGGATAAAGTGCCTGATTACGGATTTGGAGATTCCCTGTTCGAATTCTGGCTGGCTCGACCTGTTCGCATTTAGCCCTTATTTTACTCGCAATTAAGTTATTGTAAGAACTCTAGTTCCAGTCCTCCGTACCGGGACGTCATTTAAATATTATAGTTTAAAAAAGACTAAAAAACACGCTTTTAGATTTAATCAAACTAAAAAATAATTGTTAAGATAAGAATAAAATGGGGTGCTCGATATCCATCGTTATAATTTTTCACTCGTTTCATTTCGAAATGCAGAGTTAGTTTAAAAATGTCATACAAAGCACACCACGCTTTTAGAACAGTGACATTCATTTTCTCGTCAGTCATTTTATTCTTATGATAATAATTATTTTTACTTTTTAGTTTGATTCACTCTAAAAATGTTAAAATGTTTTCAATGCGTTTTTTTAATGTTTTCAAACTATAATTTATTTTATTTAGAATTAGAGCTTACGTCAGCATTTGAAAAACAATTTAAAATTGAATGACCCAAGAAATAGTTATTTTTATGATTGTTTTATTTAGCTTATTCTACTCATTTTGCCCCGTCAATTCGCATACTTACGAATGTCGATCTATTTTTATTAGCAATGCTTGAAAATATGATGAAGAAAGAATCAATTTTATTAATATGTATGTCTGCATACGTAAGATGAATTTTTAAATAGATCTTAAATGTCGAAAATGTTTGTTTGAATCATATTTTTTTTATCCTAATTGTTTTTTAGAGTCATTTAAATTTGAAATTTATTAATGGACATTTAAAAAAAAAAAATCCTTTTGAAGGAACCCAAAAATTAAGGGGGAGGTTCGTCTTATTGCTAATATTTTATTACAATTGTGTTATTTTCTATTACAAAAATAAAACATTAGAAATTATTATAAATCTTGATAATTGTTAATCTTGAATATCTTGATTATCTTGATATAAATAAATTTTGATATATAAATCTTGATATAAATAAATTTTGATACATAAATCTTGATAATCTTATAAATCTTAATAATTAATCTTGATGCAATTAAGATTTATTATAAATCTTTTTTTTTACCTCCTACGTTTTACCTTCATAGTGTCAAATAAATATTTGCTTTACTCATAGAACGAATCTGTAAGTAAAAATAATAGCAATCTATGTAACAAAAATAAATCTAATAATATCCTTTAATCAATAGAAATTCATCTTTACCTCTTAATCTCAAAATTCTAATATATCTCTCTTATCTTCGTCCAGTATTAGCTTATGCAAGCCCAGTTTGGGGTTTTGTTGCACGTACAGATTTTGAAATTATTCAAAGGCTTGAGAATGAAACTCTCAGAATGTTAACGAATTCACCCTTGTACTTTCGTAATGACGATATTAGACGAGCTCTCTCGATTCCAAGTTTAAGACAATTTGTTCACAAAATTTCTACTCAATTCTATAATGATATGCGAAACATCAATAACCCCGTTTTAAATATCCTACAAAATTACGATTATGATATTTCTTCCACAAACCTAGCAAAAGACCTCGCACTGTTCTAAATATTTTAAATTAATTCCTTACAACTGCCTAGATGAAAAAAAGTTCACTTCTTCTTATTTTTTTGTTTTTACATGCTACTGATTTCATCAACATCTACACTTTTGAATAAATCTTTAAAATTAAATAAATCTTTTTTTTTAAAAAAGGGCATTTAATTATCTATTTTTCTTATTAACTCAAAGGGCATGAGACCACCGCTATGTTTCAACATTTTACAGTGAAGGACCTACTGGCCGCTACACGGCCAAGGATCTCCGTGTTAATCTACAATGCTGCTATAACATGCAAATGATTTCATCAACATCTACACTTTTAAAATTTTTATTATTTTTCATTTTATAATTTTATTTAATAAATAATTCTTTTTTAAAAAAGGGCATTTAATTATATATTTTGCTTATTAACTCGAAGGGCATGAGACCACCGCTATGTTTCAACATCTTACAAAGAAGGAGCTACGCGGCCAAGATCTCCGTAATAATCTACAATAACAGATCTAATAATATTACATTAAATGTAAGTATTTAATTCACTTTAAGTGTAATAGAAGAAAATAACAGTATTTACACAAAAAAATGTCCTTTTTTGTGTTGTAGTAAAATTACTTCCTAAGTTTAAATATGTCAAAACCTTATGATCTCCACCGTTGGGAAAAATGGTTTCGATTGCGAATATTTCATTCCTCGCGTCAAATATCTCCATTGTTTTGTTTAAGAAGTTTTAAATTCATTTTTCATTTGAAGGGCTAAAATCATATTTTAAAACTTTATACAAATACAATCAGAAGTATATTTATAAAAGTCTGTTTTAAATGGAGCATGTATATGAATAATGAATGTATGTATATAAAATGGAGATTGGTTTGTCGCTCTGCGGTCATCTTGTGCACACTTTAGGCTGAATAGACCGGGACATAGTTTAACATTGATTGCTCACAAACATCCATGCCACCGCCAGGATTCGAACCTGATGCTCGGGATACCAACGGCTAGAGAGCTGGCCACATAAAATGTAGAAACGTATGTGATTTATAATGAGTATAAAGTGTAGAATGTGTCTTTATAATGTATAATACGAAGAAGATATAAAGAATAATGTAGGCATATAAAATGCAGGTTGTGTGTATGTATTGTATGTGTATAAAATGTAGAATGTTCGGAGACTATAGCTGCTTCGAATGAGCGCTTTGCATGGAAACTTTTTTACATTCGTATATCGTACGATAGAAAACGCGACGCACAGAACGCTAGCACAAATTGCCATCGAGTCTTCTTTTATTTTTAGAGCAGTGACAAAAAGGAACATTGAATGCGAGGAAACGAACGTCTGATCGATGCAGTACATCGAGCTCCTGATGTCTACCAGATCAATGGTGTTCGTGCTGGGGAAGATCCTTATAAACTCGAAGCGGCCTTTTTTGTATCTCAGGTTCGAATCCTGGCGGTGGCATGGATGTTTGTGAGCGGGTCGAAATCCACTTTAAACTGTAGGTCCCGGTCTATTTAGCCTAAAGTGTGCACAAGATGACAGCAGAACGACAAACCAAACCTTATAAACTCGGAGCATTATAAATCTGGGAAAAGTATTCTAAATGTGCGTTGTATGGATATTTGAGCGTGAACGAGAATTTTAAAAATTTTTCTGGGAAAATGTGGGCAAGCTATGGATGGGTTTTGAACGGGATGTCTTCCAGATAGATTTCTCAGGAGCGATTAACACTCGCATTTACGTGTTTTATGGAAATAACCCTGGAAAACATCCGTCAGAAAGCTTGACTGTTAACGCAAATTTTAACACTGTAATAATCATTCTTAAATGTCCCTTTACTGAGAACTAGAGGTGTGGAAAAATCCGACTCATTTATAAAAACAATTTACATTTTCCCAAAATTCTAGGAACCAATGTTAAAAAGAAAGGGGCTTGAATGGCCGAGTGACTAGCGCTCTGTTGTTCGGTACCACAGGTTTCGGGTTCGAGTCCCGGCGGTGCCATGGATGTTTGGAGTGGTTCGGAATCCACTTTAAGCCGTAGGTCCCGGTCCCCTAATAGGATCGTAGAACGTTGCGGGGCATTGTTACTCCGCGTCCGTGGCTTATCTTCACCTTAATAATACCTTACACCTTAATAATAATAATAATAATATCTTCACACCTTAATCACATACATCTAACAACGAATCACTGATGGTAGATCTCAAGTTTCTCTTCTGGGTCCAGTTTGACACAAGTGACATCCCAGAGAGTGATTTTGCAAGCGAATTTATCTATGTGGATGACGCAGCAATATTTACTCTGGAAAACGCGCCTCATATAGCCAGGAATCAACTACAGGTCACATTTTTAATATTAAAAATTTTCTGCCTGAATTCTCGATAAATAAAAATGAACACCTCAAAATGTGTTGCAGTCATGTGTGGTTTGAAGCGAAAACTTGCAACACTTTTGCAACACGGCAATCCCAACATACTCTGGTCTAGATATCGAAGGAGAACTGGTATATTCAGCATGGTATGGACGTTGGCAACTATTTTGTTCAAGCGATTTAAACTTGAGTTCGGGGCCTGAATGGTCGCTCTGGCGCTCGGTACCACAGGTTTCGGGTTCGAGTCCCAGCGGTGCCAAGGATGTCTGTAGTAGTTCGAAATCCACTTTAAGCCGTAGGTCCCGGTCTCATATGACTGTAAGAGCATCAGGAGCAAAAAGTCAGACTTCTACCTACGGTTACTCCATCACAACAGAAGCTGCTCCTTTCCCTCCATCCATGAGTAGATCCCTCATGGGATGTCTGTCCACTGCAGGACATTAAGCATTAGTCACAGCAACATTGCACGTAAATTCACGTGATTACCAAAGATAAATAAATACACGAGATAAGAAAGAAATGCTATTATGTTTATATAAAGGAATATTTTATTTTTAATCCTTTTTTGTGGGGTGGGGATATATTACTAAACCACATCACCGTGCTTAGAGCTGAGTTGCCCCTTTACAGTTTGGGAATGATGTGGGGGAGAATTGGGACAGAGAAGAAGTGTTTGGCTCTTTGACACTCTACGGTCATAGGAGACCGGAACCTACGGCTTAAAGTAGATTCCGAATCGCTACAAACATCCATGGTACCGCCGGGATTTGAACCCAAAACCTGTGATACCGAACGTCAGAGCACTAGCCAAACGACCATCAGGCCCCGGGGATATATTACACAATAAAATTTATGACTAAAATATAAATGTGAGATATTTAGAAAAATTAATGTTACATTTATTGGCGGCTAATAAAATAAAGGGGCCTTATGGCCAAGTGAACGACGCTTGGTGCCACAGGTTTTGATTCCAATCCCAGCGGTGCCATGGATGTTTGTAGTGGGGGCCTGATGGCCCAGTGGCGACCGTAGAGCTCACAGAGCCCAATCCGACTTCTTTTCCTCCACATCCTTCCCAAACTGTAAAGGGGCAACTCAGCTCTAGGCACGGGGATGTGTAGTAGTAGATGTTTGTAGTGGTTCGAAATCCCCTTTAAGCCGTAGGGTCCCGGTCTGATAGGACCTAGAAAATAACGAATCGACGTTTTCCTGGTCGAAAGTGAAGTGAATATCAAAATCGTAACCTGTTCTTTCGTTAAAAGTTACTCAGCGAAAATTTTGTGAAAGTTTAAGTGAAATTTTTTTGTTTGTAAAAAGCTGTTTTTCCAAAATGCAGAATCTTTCTTAATAGATAAATTGATTTGTTTTCTCCTTATTATTATTATGCTTCTCGGGATTTCTTTTTAAACAGCATCAGTTTTCATTTTTCTCCGAAACGGTTAAACATTTTATATTCTTAATGAGTATTATAATAATACGAGAATTTTCTTTCAAAAACAATTGGCAAATTTTTAATTAAAAAAAATTAATTATTTAAGAAATTAAGTTTAAGAAAATGTATGTCAAGTTACCAAATAAAATTTAAGTATGAGAAAAGAAAAACAATATTCTTCATATTAAACCATACAATTTAATTTTTTTTTCTGTGTATTTTAAAACTATTTCATAAATACTGTGATATATAACATACAGGGGCGGATTTTCCTATAAGTTAACTGGCTTCAGCCTGGGGCCTCCAGATCAAGAGGGCCTACATTTAAATTGTTAGCAAAATTAAAATGACACTGTTCTAAAAACAATAAACACTGAATCGAAAATAAGGATTGAATTTGGATTGAATCAGTTCATAAATAAAATAACTATTAGCATAAAATTTAATATTATATACAATTTGATATTTTCTTTTTTTGTGATCTGGATTTTGTTTGAATAAATTTCCATTTTTGGTTTAGTTTAAAACTTAAAATTCATAACAATTCATACTTAAACTTTAAATGCGAATTATTATGAAATAAATTTATCTGGAATTGAATCTTCAATGTATTGAATGTATTTAGTTTAATTTGATAGAAAATAGGATCATTTTTATTGCATATTTTATTTTTGTGGGCAAAGATTTTTATTATATGAATTTTTGTTTCTTTGTAAATGTCTTGTGTTATGTTTGATGAGTTATTGTTACAAGTACTCTATAGGGTGCTGAGAATAAATGTCCAGATAAGTGTTCTCGACTTTCTTTCATTTTTTATAAAGATTAGTACCCATCACAACATGTTTCATTTAACATATTGTTACATATCGCAGCAATGTTGCATTTTTGTCATCTCTCATGGAATTTTACAAACTTAAATATGGGAGGGGCCTCATAAATAGTGGAATAGCCCTAGCCTGCACAAGAATGTAATTCTAAACTTCATTCAAAAACATTCTGAAATAATGTAGATAAACTGTAATGATATATATTATATATATATCTATATATATATATATATAATATGTATTCAATAGACCCAATGAACAGAGACTTCCCTAATATGTGCAGTACAACGGCGACAGCGCTTTAAATTTACTCATCTTAAGGATCGCATTCGGTTCTATTCTTTACTTTTTTCCTTGAAATGCGTTCAAGATCAGTGTATTTTTTGTAAATTTTACACCAACGCCAATCTGAAGTCAAAGAAATTGAACCCTTTTCTTCGTACAAAGTTCAAGTTTCTCCAATATTTAGAAAAATATTAAATGAATGAATGAATATGAAAAACCCTAAAATGAAGGAATATCAAGAAAGAATTCGAAGAGTTGAAAGCGAATTTTAAAACAGATTTGAATATCTGAGTAGTTCCAAATCTGCACTCGCGTTTTGTGCTTAATCCATTTGCAACGGATATTATTCGAAATGGATTTCGGATGCAGTTCCTTCCAAGGAGTTTACTATCGACAGAAATATAAATTCCAGAATGAAGGCGGATCGGACATTTTAGAACAAATCTCCCTGACTGAATTTTGGAAAATGTGGGCCGGATAGAAATTATCCTAACTCAAAGAAAGTAGTTTGGATCTTATTTTCAATTTTTAATACAGCATATTCTTCTAAATGTCTATACTCAACTATGAGGTTTGCAAAGTCGAAATATCGCCCACAACTAACTGATCAGCATTTTTAAAGGGTTGCCCTTGACAAATGACAAGCCAGACTTTAGCAAATTGTCAAAGGAAAATCGATTGAACTTACATTTATTAAATATTTTGTTGTTTTGCTACTTACTACATTATTTTTATTCTATAAAATTATTACTTTTACCATCACCTATATTCTTTTAAATCTATAGTGTTTATTTAATTTTAAATAATTTTAAAATGAATTTTTAGCTATTGTATATAACTTTATTAAAAGATGACATGGTTCCCAAAAGAAACATAAAACCTGTAGGAAACTCCGGTTGACCTAATATCTGCCTACCTCTAATATATTTATATATGATATATTATATATATATCGATACATGGGCATATATGAATGGCGGGAGTGGCTAGCGCTGGCACTAGCAGGTTTCGGTTCGAGTACCGGTGGTGCCATGGATGTTTGTCGTGGTTCGGAATCCACTTTAAACCGTGGAGGTCGGTCCTAATAGGATCGTAGAGCGTTGTGGGGGTAAGTGTTACTGCGCGTCCGTATCTTCAAGTTACACGCCCCCTGGGTAATGTAAAGTGAGTAACGTCTGTGCAGCGCCTACTTTAAGGCATCCAAGACCAAGCTGTCTAAGTGTTTGCCAGCTGCATTGGAACAAAAAAAAATTATATATATGTGTTTGTAAATGAAATTGTATTTTAATGAAAAAAGAAATTATTTTTAATATATATATGTGTAAATGAAATTTTGTATTTCCAGAAACTCCTAATTAAACGAAATAGTAATTTTAATAATGTCTAACAAGAAAATATATTTTTAATAAATCTCTCAATTCGTAAAACTACTTTGATAAGTAATTTTTTTTTTTGATTTAGGCTAATTATGTAATTTTTTTTAATATATTTTTAATTTTTTAATAAGTCAATAATAATTTTTTTGCTTAGGCTAATCAATAGGCTTTTATGTTCACTAACAAAGTTCTTCAGAACTTTATCGGAATTCTATACTTAATTAAGCCGAGTTTAAGTGGTTGAGGAAGGAAAGTTGGAAGGATGGCCTTCTTCCTTGCAAAATTCGAAAGAAATTTCTCTAAAAGTTTTCGAAATTTGTAATAATTAATTCGAGATTGTTAATAATATTAGGGCATTAAACAACTTCATCTAATTTGCATGTGACATTAAGAAGGTTGCCTTTTAAAGGAAGATAAATACATGGCTATATTACGCACAAAAACAAAACAGTTATTCAACTATCCTAAAAAAGTTATTTTGAAAAGCGCTTTGTTGCGTGAATTCATAACCTAAAAATTTCTATACCAGAGTAATTCTCTATACTGAATCAAGAATATTAAACAAAACGTATAATTGACGAGTATTGCTGTACCTCAGATTCGGACATTTTTAAAATTCTAAAACATTGTACAGTTTATTTCTGAAAAAAAAAGTTTAATTAAAACTTTTAACCTTTTTTTTTAACAAGATCTGGCATAAAAAACAAGTAGTATAAAAGAAAAAAATTTAAAAAATCAATTCCTACTTTTTTCACTCTGTTGCAGAATGTTCTTTATAAATAGTTTTCATTTTTTTTTTTAAGTTTATCTGGCGCCATCTATTGGTAGATATACGCAACTTAAATCTAAAAAAAAATTAAAAATAAATGAATTAAAATTTAATTACTGAATTAATATTTGAAAAACTGTATTAGCATCCAATGTCATCCACTAAAAGTTGAAAAAAATGTATTTGAACTGGAGTGGAGGAATAAAAAGTATTTCATGAACGATTGGAAATTTGAACCTTATATAAGAGGTACATATAAGAGGTAAAAGATAAAATATAGAGGGAGAGTGTGAGCTAATAGAAGGAATTGAAAAAAGCAAAAGAAGCAATGGTTCCTTGCAAAAAAAAAAAAATCAAGACAAAAAATAATGCCAAGTTTATTGCACAAGAAAAAACCCCAATAAATAAACAAAAAGGTAAACAAACAATCATGTAAGCCTTTTTTTGTAGGGTTTACTGAATGATTTAGAACGCTCCTTATGAATATCTTAGATATTAACAATCGTCTAGTGCCGTTCATCATTCTAGCAGCATTCCAAAGTCACCGATATTATTGAATATCTCCCCCAAACATCGCCACCCTTCACAAATATTTCGCTAAAATATCATTTATCTCTAGCCACCAATATCATTTTGCACCAATTTATTTTTTGGGAATGTGTTCTAGTTTGGAAATTCACTTTGTATGGGTGTGCATTTTGCATATTTTAACAGAAAAATTGTGAGTTAATATAACTTTTTTGTATGTCATTTAGGAGAAGACTTATTAACATGGAAAACATGTCTTTTTTCCCCCTACTAATCCATTTATTTCATCAATTCTTGAAAATATACCAACTATTCTTATTCTTATTAATTATCAGGGTCATGTGCATTGTTTAAAATTTCATTAGAAGATGTTTATTAACTAAAAATTAATTATGACTCGCATAATTTGTAACATCCAATCTCTGCTAAAAAATAAAAGAGTGGTAATTAATATTTAATTAGAAGACGTTAATTAATGTCGCTGTATTATTATTATTTTCATAATTGATGAAACGGCATTTCATTTTCCATGACATCGCAAATGTTCACTGGCGAGGTTCCATTTTAGAGAATTTCAGCGGCAATTTTCAAGAAATTCAAACCCTATTCTCAACATGATGAATTTCTTCATCATGTAATAAACACTCATTAATGCTTAATGCATCTTATTCTACCTGCTATTCTTTATTTATACGTTGATTATGAAAATTCTTCGCATTAACAATTAGCTTCTGAATGAGTGATTGCGCATGGCAAAAATTGTTGGCATGGCATTTCTTCGTCTCAGGAAGATCAAAAGCATCTCTGGCATGAATCATTCAATTCATAAATGCCTAATAAACCTCAGTGGGAACTGAGGATGCTGAAAATTCCGTCATCATCGAACGATGATTTTCTTTATCAATAAGGAATCGCGCACACGATGCATAATGTATTCGGCAACTCAACATCAAAGCCCAACCACAAAGACGGATGCACAAAAAATGAACGGATTAATTCGCGTGAACCGAACCTTTTCAGTAACGATTCATTATTCGCAACGCAGAATTCTGTTTGACAGTTTCAAACAGTCAATACCAGGGATTTTGTAGTAAGTATTCATGTCAAATTCAATATTTAAGTAATGAAATTCTACGTCGTCATAAGGTGCCTCAAGAATAGCGTCCTATTGTTGTAGATGTTTTAGGTTTAATACATTAAGGTAAAAAATATTAAAAATATTAAATAAAATGGGCCATGATGGCCGAGTGGCTAGCGCTCTAGAGCTCGGTATCACAGGTTTCGGGTTCGAATCCAGGCGGTGACATGGATATTTGTAATAGTTCGAAATCCACTTTAAGCCGTAGGTCCTGTCTCCTATGACTGAAAAATCGTTGGGTGTAGAGTTGACATCCCTACCCCTTAAAAAGAAAACATCTCCTGCCTAGAAATCTGCCAGAAGGCAGACCTCGGCCAACCATGGGGCTGTTGCACCAATGATGATGATGAAATAACAAAATAAAAATTTTTAATTCAAATAATTCTTATTTGAAATTAATGATATTCTTTTTAAAACACTCGTCACTCGAAATGGAAGTTTCGTTAAGTCTATTTAAATTGAATCAAATAAATTTTAAATCTGCTTAAACAATCATGCACTTTTTTTCAATTCTTAGTATTAGCTCACCCTATATATATATCTTGTTCACATTTTCAATCGTTCATAAAATACTTTTGATTCCTCCCACTCCAGTACAAATACATTTTTCAAACTTGCAGTGGAAGACACTGGATGTTGATACAGTTTTTCAAATATTAATTCAGTAATTCAATTTAATTATTTCATTTTAGTTTTTTTTTTTTTAGATGTAAGTTGCATGCATCTACCCATAGGGCGCCAGATAAACTTAAAAAAAAAAAATGAATGAAAATTATTTATAAAGGACTTTCTGCAATAGAGTGGGAAAAAAAGTAGGAATTGACTTTAAATTTTTTTTTATATTACTTGTTTTCAAATTTGTTTTCTTGAATGCAGAGATTTGGAGTCGGTATAAAAATAGAACTCCCGACTCTTTTGTAAAAGTAATAATTATTTTTTCAAAATTTTGAGAATTAATTTTAATTAAAGTTAAGGAGATAATTCAACTCAATTCAATTTAGTTGAGAATACAATAATAAAGCCAATTTAAGAAACAGTTTCTAGGATTGACATTGCTATATAACATTAAGGTTGTCATTGCTATATTTATATTTTTATGTTAACTTAAGTTGATTATGTTGTTCTAATGCAGCTGGCAATCCAGAGACAGTTAATCTTTTAAGCCATAGGCAAGTGCTGCACCGCTGCTACTCATTGAGCACTACCAGGGGGCACGGGTAGCTTGAAGATAGGCTACGGACGCGAGTAACACTACCCCCACAACGCTCAATCTATTAGACCAGTACCCTACTGCTTAAAGTGGATTCCGAATCACTGCAAACACCCATGGCACCGCCGGGCACGAACCCGAAACCTGTGGTACCGAGCGCCAGATCACTAGCCACTCCGCCTGATTAAAATAGGATGAATTAAAGCGCCCATAGGCAATGGAACTCGCCGAACAAAGTTATATCTGAAGGCCAAACAATTCAAGTTAAAAATCCTTCTCTCAAAATTGAAAGGCTCATTAAACAAGTAATATAAAAAAAAAATTTAAATTTCTATTTTTTTTTCACTCTATTGCAGGAAGTCCTTTATAAATAATTTTCATTCATTTTTTTAAGTTTATCTGGCGCCCTCTATTGGTAGATGCATGCAACTTAAATCTTAAAAAAAAAAAACTAAAATTAAGGAATTAAATTGAATGAATGAAGGTATATTTGAAAAACTGTATTCACATCAAGTGTTATTCACTACAAGTTCAAAAAATTCCTAGTTAATTCCTACTTTTTTTTTCACTCCCATTGCAGAAAAGTCCTTTACAAATAAAGTTGAAATTTTCCTCTTACGTATGGCGCCATCTATGGTAGATATATGCAACTGAAATCTAAAAAAAATAAAATTAATTAATTAAATTGAATGAATGAATGAATACTTGAAAAAACTGTATTCACATCCAGTGTCCTCCACTACAAGCTCAAAAGAAAATGTACTTGAACTTGGTGGATAGATAAAAAGTGTTTTATTGAAGATTGAAAATGTGAACAAGATATATATAGGGAGAGTGCGACCTAATAGTAGGAATTAAAAAGTATCAACATTTTCTGCTGGAGGGACAAAACATTAATTCTTACAGGACAGGATCCATTTCCTTCTCACCTGCACAGATTCCGTTTGAGTTTCATGCCTGTGGAGATGTAGATAATCCCTACCTCCTCTAGGTGATTCTACCTCCTCTAGGTGATTCTACCTCCTGGCCACTTACATTATCATGGCATGTGAAGAAACCTACCGACGCCTATATCAATCTTTGGAATATTTTTAAAAGAGGACCTGAATGGTCGGTGGCTGGCGCTCGGTACGACAGGCTTCATGTTCGAGTCCCGGTGGTGCCATGGATGTTTGCGGGGTTCGAAATCCACTTTAAACCGTAGGTCCTGGTCTGTTTATCCTTGCGGGGGGTATTGTTAATCCGCGACCGTGGCTTATCTTCAAGCTACATGCACCTCCTGGGTAGTGCTAAATGAGTAACGTCGGTGCAGCTTACCTTAAGGCATCAAAAGACAATTGCCCAAGTGTTTGTCAGCTCATTAGAACAAAAAAGAAGATTTTAAAATGCAGAGGATCTCGCCTCCATATTCGAAGCGTGTTAAATTTATTTGTGGAAATCAAATTTAATTTATCTCAGACTAAGTGTCGAATGGTCCCTTAGATAAATGTAACAGATTTTTTTTAACTTTTTTTATATTTATTCTGTGTGTGAATGTTTATGTATTTAAGGTAAAGTGACTTTTATGAAATAATTTACGTGTGTATAGTTAAGGTAAAGTTACTTTATGAAGAAATGAATGAATAAAGTTAAAAAATGAATTAAAATTATTTATAAAGGACTTTTTGCAATAGAGTGTGAAAAAAGTAGGAATTGACTTTTAAAATTTTTTATATTACTTGTTTATATTTGTTCTGTGTGTGAATGTTTATGTATTTAAGGTAAAGTTACTTTATGAAATAATTTGCGTGTGTGTGTATAGTTAATGTAAAGTTACTTTATAAAATAATTTACGTGTGTGCATATTTAAGGTAAAGTTACTTCATGAAACAATTTACGTGTGTGTATAGTTATGGTAAAGTTACTTTATGAAATAATTTATGTGTGTGTATAGTTAAAAAGTAAAGTTACTTTATAAAATAATTTACGTATGTGTATAGTTAAGGTATAGCTACTTTATAAAATAATTTACGTGTGTGTGTATATTATGTGTGCTTATTTAGGAAACACTTATTCTGAAACAATTTGTTACATTATTTCACTACGCATATCAATTTTGATTTGCACTTTTCCTAATATTTTAATGTGAATACCATTTATTTAGCTTTTACTTTTGGGCTTTACTGATCTCTTCTCAGTTGTAACATCTTCCTGCCTTTTACAATTTCCTGGTTCATAATTTTTTCAGCCTCTGTTTTACTGGACCCATTCCTGTTCCACTTTCTAATTATCCTTATGCCTTTGAAGGATATTATTCTTTCCGCTCTCTCATTTATATATTCTCCGATTACCTGTGTTTATTGTATTGTTTTGTTGTATAAATGCTTCCTAAAATTTTCTTAATGTATTTTTATATTTCTATGTAGTCAAGAATTTCGTTCTGTTTTCGAAATTATTTTTTTTTTTCCTTGAAATCCATAAATTGTGTTCACGTTTGTTTTTCTTCAATTCTTTCTATTAGCTCACACTCTCCCTATATATATCTCGTTCAAATTTTCAATCGTTCATAAAACACTTTTTATCGTCCACTCGAGTTCAAATACACTTTTTTTGAAACTTGTAGTGGAGCACACTGGATGTCAATACAGTTTTTTTCAAATATTAATTCAGTAATTCAATTTAATTCATTAATTTTAGTTTCTTTTAGATTTAAGTTGCATATATCCACCCATAGAGGGCGCCCGATAAAATTAAAAAATGAATGAAAATTATTTATAAAATGACTTTCTGCAATAAGAGTGGGAAAAAAAAGTAGGAATTGACTTTTAAAATTTTTTATATTACTTGTTTATATTTCTTCTGTGTGTGAATGTTTATATATTTAAGGTAAAGTTATTTTAGAAAATAATTTACATGTGTGTGCATAGTTAAGGTAAAGTTACTTAAAATAATTTACGTGTGCGTATATATTATATGTGCCTATTTAGGGAACATTTATTTTGAAACAATTTGTTACTTTATTCCGCCACGCATTTTTTACTTGCACTTTTCTAATATTTTTATGTGAATACCATTTATTTTGCTGTTTACTAATCTCTTCTGAAATCTAACATCTTCCCGCCTTTTATAATTCCCTCGTTCATAATTTTTCATTTTCAACTGTTTCTACTGGACCCATTCCTGTTCCACTTCCTAATTATTCTTATTGCTTTGATGGATATTCTTTCCGCTCTCTGATTTACATACTCTTCGATTATGTGTGTTTATTGTATTGTTTTTGCTATATAAATCCTTCCTAAAATTTTCTTAATGTATTTTTTCATATTTCTATACATTCTCAATTCATTTTGATTTTGGATTCTTTTTTTTTTTCCTTTTTTTTTTAGGTTTTTCAATTCTACTATTGCTCCCTCTCCCTATATATATATCTTGTTCAAGTTTTCAATCGTTAATAAAATAACTTTGATTCATCCACTCAAGTCAAATACATTTTTTTGAAACTTGTAGTAGATGACACTGGATGTGAATACAATTTTTCAAATATTCATTCATTCAATAAATTTAATTCATTCATTTCAGTTTTAGATGGGAAAAAAAGCGTTTGGCATTAGGGGAATTGCACTGATATCGAGCCAATATCATTGCAAATCCCCACTCAAACTAACTTCAATACTGCTGAACAAAAAAGAATGCTATCAACGTAGATTATGCAGGTCAAGCCTATGTCACATTGAGTCGTGTGAAATGATTAGATGGACTATTCAATGAAGAACTGGACTGCTCCCGTAACTCACTGGAAAGCTCCCTTGCAATAATGAAGCATTACAAAGTGAGAAATTATGGACCACCATCAGCTTCATAAATTAGAAACGAAAAAAATATCAAAAAAAAAAAAAGCGAATAATAACATAATAAGCGAAAAATAACAGTCCAACACCCTATATAGAAAGTAAAATGGAAAATTGCAAGGTAATTCGCTTTCTATTTTGCCACTTAATAGTGGGATTCTGTCATATGCATATGCATATTTATATTCATTATAATTATTTAATAAAAAGTAACTGAAATAACCTAAGTAGGAATTGACTTTAATTTTTTTATATTATTTGTTTTTCATCGACACACACAATACGAACTACTACTTGATGAAAACAATGTTAAGAATAACTATTACTCGAAACGCCTTAAGTAACGTAATTTAGAGAGGGGCATCAGTAAGACTTATACATCAAAAGGCACCAGTAAGACTTATTCACATACACAAAAAAATAATAATAAGGTTTTTTTTTTTTTTACATTACTTGTTTAGACTTTTCTTTTAATATTTTCAAATGGCTTTTTAACACATTTTCCCTCATCGTTCATCTTCTCTAACACCAAGGGGCCTGAATGTGGGGTGTTCGGTACCACAGGTGTCGGGTTCGAGTCCCGGCGGTGCCATGGGTGTTTGGGTGGTTCGGAATTTACTTTAAACCATGGTCCCAGTTTCCTATGACTGTAAGAGCGTTACGGAGCAAAAGTCAGACTTCTACCTACGGGTGCTTCATCACAACAGAAGCTCCATCCTTCTCCTTCAACCATGAGTCCATACTTGTTCGTGGGCTTGGTCTAGATTAGATATCTACCAAGTGGGATAACAAACAACAACAATTTTATTCTTTTGAATATAATGAATAAGAAGCGGAGCCTGATGGCCGAGTGGCTAGCGCTCTGTAACTCTGTACCATAGGTATACGGTTCGAATCACAACTGGGCCATGGACGTTTGTAGTGGTTCGGAATGTATTTTAAACCATAGGTTCCGGTCCTAATAGGATCGTACGTAGAGCGTTGTGAGGGTAGTGTGACTCGCGTCCCTTAGCTTATCTTCAAGCTGCACGCACGTCCTGGGTAGTGCTAAAGAGTCACTTCGGTGCAGCCTTAAGGCATCGAAGACAATTGTCTAAATATTTGCATTAGAATACAAGTATTCTCGCATTTCATTTTGTTTTTAGGACTCTTTTTTTCCCTTTTTTTTTTTTTTATATTTGCAACTTTCTTTTTAACACATCTTGTCTCATCATTCTGCTTCTGTAAGGCCAAAGTGAATTTCGCCAACACATTTTCCCACCTTCGTCTGACACCAAGCGCATCCTGTGCAGTCGCGGGGGCAATTCGATTTTGCCCGAATAATTGATCAGGTGTCCCGTTCTCCGAAAAGTGCATCTCGGCTATAAATAATATTCAAAAGTGGATCTATTTTGTCCAGAATGCAGCTGCCCAGTGAAACCCGACGCCGTCCATTCATTTCCCCTAAATGTCACCCGTCATCAAGTCCGCATTGACTAATTGTGTCTCTTTCTGCGAAGTAATAAGTTACTCCCTCAACTACCTCAGCTCCGAGGGGCAATTAATGTTTCTCCTCCCGAGAGTTGTTTTAAGGATCGTATTCCACATCCTGCATAGCGGCAAACACAAAAGTTTCCGTTACAAACACGAATCCGACGGATAAACAGGAATTTATTAAGTTGTCATTTGTTAACCGAGTATTACTTGTTTAACCAAATAGTATTCAACGGAAAATTAAAACAAATATGTCAATTTTGATAATGTGTTAATTTTAATGCTGTTAAAAAATAAATAATTAATTATAATAAATAATTTATATAATAATAGAACAAATTTTATTCTTTTAAATATAGTGAATAATATTTGGGGCCTGAATGGTAGAGTGGCTGGCGATCAGTACCACAGGTATCAGGTTCGAATCCCAGCGGTACTACGGATGTTTGGAGTGGTTCGGAATCCACTTTAAGCCACATTAAGAACACGAATCCGACGGATAAACAGGAATTTATTAAGTTGTCATTTGTTAAAGGATGCACCGAGTATTACTTGTTTAACTAAATTATATTCAATGGAAAATTAAAACAAACGTATTCAATTTTAATAATGTATTAGTATACTATTCAAAAACAGGTAATATAAGAAAAAAAATTTTTAAGTCAATCCCTATTTTTTTTTTTCCGCTCTATTGCAGAAAGTCCTTTATAAATAATTTTCATCCATTTTTTTTTTTTTTAAGTTCATCAGGCGCCATCTATTGGTAGCTACTTGTAACTTAAATCTAAAAAAAAAACTAAAATGAATGAATTAAATTTAATTGCTGAATTAATATTTGGAAAAATTGTATCAACATCCAGTGTCATTCCACTACAAGTTCCAAAAAAAAAATTGTATTTGAACTTGAGTGTATGAATAAAGAGTATTTTTATGAACGATTGAAAATTGGAACAACATATATAGAGGGAGAGTGTGAGCTAATAGAAGGAATTGAATAAATAATTTATATAATAATAGAACAAATTCATTTCTTTTAAATATAATGAATAACTTGTGGGGCTGATGTCTGAGTGGCGCTCGGTACCATAGGTTAATAAAATTGTTTCTTGCAAATTACTTTTATTTTATTTTTTATTTACCTAATCGATTGATATTTCCTCACATTTTGCATTTCATGTCATTTTAGGATGAAAAATTATATGGGTAATAAATTGATTGTATGAATGAAATGGAAGTTGCACAAATAAATGAAAAGATCCATTGTAACGAGTTTATATGTGGGCAAGACATTCGTGAAGGAGAAAAGTTATCCAAGAAATTATCAATTGTTGTTGATAATTTATTCGAAAAAATGTGTATTCAAAAATGAGAAAAGAAAGAAATAATTAAAAACAATCAGAAATTAGTTACAAATAAGTTTATCGAGGAATGCATATCCTCAGAACATTCTGAATCGTGTTCTGGTGGCTGGATCCAATTCAAGACAAACCAGCGGTGTATTCCAATAACATGGGTGAACCAATATTTGTCCGCTTAGAGAACACAATAAATAAAATAAAATAATAGACGTAATTTTCAAATAATAAACATTGAATTTTAATAAAGCTCTTTCTTACAAAAAAATGATGCAATGGAAAAAATTACTAAATATCATTGTTTTTATAGCCCAGTCTTTTCAAAATTTCATTTCAATATCTAACATTTTCTTACCATAGAATTATTTTTATAACTATTTAGTGAGGCCTACTCAAATAAAGGAAAGTGAAATTGAAAAAAATTTTTTAGACAAAATTTAATTTAGCTTAGAAACATTTGAATTTTTCTTAACCTAATTTAAGAAATTTATGAAAATTATTATTACAAATTAAATTAAATTAATTAAATTAAATTATTGAAAATTAATTAAATTATTATTTGCATTACTAATTTAATTAATTAAATTGTTGAAAATTATTATGAAAAGTTAAGAATTTTCTTAGCCTAATTTTATTCTTAGCATAGAATTTTCTTACAACTAAAACTGAACTTACTGAAGTTCAGCTTTAGTAGTAGGACAAGCTGAAGTTTCTGCCAAAGTCCAAAGCTGTTAATCTATTCATTTGTGGTTATATAATTAAATTATGTCTGTTTATTAAAAATTGCAGCTCCAGTAAGGTTTTTCTTTGGAGCTCTCATTTTCTTACATGAAACTGCGTTAACACTAATTTGATAATGGAAATGTTTCACGTAGTCATAGCAACAGACTTTTCTTGCATTGTCAGTTCATGAAATTTGCGCATGCGTACCAAGTGCTGAGGGGCACTATTTATTGACTTGGGATTTCATATTGCTACATGTATTGTTAAAAATAACGATAACTTAAACAAGTAATATAAAAAAAATTAAATGTAAATTCCTATTTCTTTTTTTTTTTCACTCTATTGCAGAAAAGTCCTTCACAGATAAAGTTAAAATTTTCCTCTTACATCTATTATTAGATACATGCAACTTAAATCTGAAAAAAAAACTAAAATGAATTAATTAAATTTAATGAATGAATAGATATTTGAGAAAACTGTTTTAACATCAAGTGTCATCCACTACAAGTTCAAAAATTATTTGAACTGGGTGGACTCATGAATAAAGAGTATTTCATGAACGATTGAAAATGTGAACAAGATTTATATATACACTGAAGTGACAAAGTCATGGGATACCTCTTAATATCGTGTCGGCCCTCCTTTCGCCCGGCGAAGTGCAGCAACTCGACGTGGCATGGACTCAACAAGTCGTTGGAAGTCTTCTGCAGGAATATTGAGCCATGCTGTCTCGATAGACGTCCATAATTGTGAAAGCGTTGATGGTGCAGGATTTTGGGCTCGAACAGACCTCTCGATGATGTCCCATAAATGCTCGATGGGATTCATGTCGGGCGATCTAGGTGGCCAGATCATTCGTTGGAATTGTCCAGAATGTTCTTCAAACCAATCGCGAACAGTTGTGGCCCGGTGACATGGCGCATTGTCATCCATAAAAATCCCATCGTTGTTTGGGTACATGAAGTCCATGAATGGCTGCAAGTGATCTCAAGTAGCTGAACATAAGCATTTCCAGTCAATGTTCGGTCCAGTCGCACCAGAGGACCAAGTCCATGCCATGAAAAAACAGCCCACACCATTACGGAGCCACCACCAGCTTGAACAGTGCCTTGCTGACAGTTTGGCTCCATGGCTTCGTGAGGTATGCGCCACACTCGAACTCTACCATCAGCTCTTACCAACTGAAATCGTGACTTATCGGACCAGGCCACGGTTTTCCATTGATCTAGAGACCAACCGATATGCTCACGTGCCCATGAGAGTCGCTGCAAGCGATGTCGTTCTGTCAGTAAAGGCACTCGAGTCGGTCTTCTGCTGGAATAGCCCAAGAAAGCCAAATTTCTCCGCACAGTTCTAACAGACAAGTCCCTTGTACGTCCCACATTGATTTCTGCGGTTATTTGACGCAGTGTTGCTTGTCTGTTAGAATTTACGACTCTTTGCAGACGTCTCCGGTCTCGGTCGTTAAGTGCATCGGTCTCGGTCGTTAAGTCGACCACTACGCTGTCCATGGTGGGATGTTATGCCTGAAATTTCATACTCTCGGCACACTCTTGACATAGTGGATCTGGGAATGTTGAATTCCCTAACGATTTCGAAATGACATGACCCATGCGTCTAGCTCCAACTAACATTCCGCGTTCAAAGTCTGTTAATTCCCGTCGTGCGGTCATCATCACGTCAAAACCTCTTCACATGAATAACTTGAACAGAAATGAAAGCTCTGCGAAAGCACTGCGCATTTATACCTATTCTACGCGATGCTACTGCCATCTGAAAATTTGCATATTGCTATCCCATGACTTTTGTCACTTCAGTGTACATATAGGGAGAGCGTGAATTGAAAAAAAAAAGTTCCTTATAATAAAGTAATAATAAAACACTCCAGCTATTCGGCTTGTTATTGACATTTATGCAGAAAATTCTAATTTAGTTTCGGATATACAACCCCACATTATAAATAGAGTCTTACGATACAAGTTTTTAATTCATTATTCCAAATAGTTTAAATGAAATCAAAATTACTTTAAGCTATCCACGCAATTTTGTAATAGACTGTGAAATCCTTCAGAAAAAATTTTTGAGATGAAACTAAACTGTTGATAATAAATACAATAGTTATATAATCAAAATTATGAGAATTGAATCGGCATGACATTTCCTCTACGGTAAAATTCCCGTATGTAAAATTGCTGAATAAATTCTTGCGGAAAAGCGCCACGATTTTTGAAGCAAAAAGTCACTTTTTACGGACGACGACTCTTTGCAGAACCACATTTCCACATTTTTAATTTACCAAGTCTGAGTCAAATGATAACCTAAGAGGACAAAATTCTCCAGTGCTTTTTAGAATAAATTTTATTAGACAAGTTATATATATATTTTTTTTAATAAATCCGTTCAAATTTGTTTTAAAAAATGTGTTACGAATATAAGTTTTTTTTTTTTTTTTTTTTAAATGCGTCGGAATATTTAAAATACATATTTTTCTAAAAATTCATTAAAAGTTTTTTTTTTACTTAGCGAAAGAAAATAATGAGTAATAATATTAAATTTTTCGGAGAAAAGATGCGCTTTTGCTAGATGCTACATTCATTTTTTTTTCATAATATTTATTCAAAACAACATTTCGTCGTTGCTAAGCAACCGTGTTGCCACTCAAGTGTGCAAAAAATGGTAATATCTGATGATTAAAAAACTTGTTTTTAGATTGCTCTTTGATATTCATGTATTTATACATGGATTTTTATTGTTTAGGATATGTTAAACACATATTTGCTTTCATTATTTCACGGATTGCTCAAGTGATTTTTAATATTTGGATAAAAAGCGAGCAAAATGAACAATTTTTTTATTTATCATTCGAAAATAAATTGAGATGACAATTTTCAAAGATCAAAGTAGGATTTAATGGTATTTACTTAATGCTTATTAGATGGTTCAAATGAACGTTGGATTTGGGGTTTTTTTTAAGATTTTCCAATTCATTATAAAGAGGTGGTTTTTTTTTTTTTTGCTGCTTCAATGAATTTTTAAAAAGTAATATAAAAGTACGATTATTTTGTTAAAGGTAGTATATTCATATACTTTTTGATAATAATGTACCGTGTCATTAAGTTATATAATTAAAATCGATTTATTATTGGTAAGATATAAAAGACTTAAATTAACACAATCCATATAAAGAATTTCCGACAGAATTTTTCAAACATAAGAAACAAAAAATAATTGCAAAATTCAAATGAAAAAAACAAAGTCATTTTTTTTAAATGTAAGACTTCAATAATATTGTGTTTATTGTGTGTGCATTGTTAATCGATATACTTAGCAGGGTTTTGTTTTTTGTTTTTTTTTTTTTGTGATGGCGAATTAACTATAAATTACAAAATGGAATCTAATAAAACAATTTTATTCAGTTAATAGATATGTAATTTATGTCTTCAACTACTTTACTGCTGAAAGGGCCTGAGTGGCCGAGTGGCTAGCGCTCTGGCGCTCAGTACCACAGGGTTCGAGTCCCGGCGGTGCCATGGATGTTTGTAGTGGTTCGGAATCCACCTTGAACCGTAGGTCCCGGTCTAACAGGATCGTAGAGAATTGCAGGGGCATTGTGACTTCGCGTCCGTGGCTTATCTTCAAGTTACATGCACACCATGGATAATGCAAAGTGAGTATCGTCTGTGCAGCGCTTGCTTTAAGACATCCAAGACCAAGCTGTCTAAAGTGTTTGCCAGCTGCATTAGAAAGAAAAAAAAAAAACTTACTACTTTCAATTATTTATTTATTTATTTTTTTTTTTACATATTTATGTATTATTGTTTAAGCTAAAGTTATGTTTGTAAAAAAGTTAAAATTTTTGTCTAAACCTATAGGTATTTATGTACTATCGTTAAGCTAAAGTTATTTATCTATATTTGACGTAAGCTAACTACTACTACTACTGCGGATCCACACCACACCGCTGTGCCTAGAGCTGAGTTACCCCTTTACAATTTGGGAATGATGAGGGTTAGAAGTGTGATTGGGCTCTGTGATGCTCTACGGTCCTATTAGGGCCGGGACCTACGGCTTAAAGGAGAGGATTCCGAAGTACTACAAACAGCCATGGCACCATAGAGATTCGAAACCTGTGGTACCGAGTGCCAGAGCACTAGGTACAGAGATAAAGGCCAGATATAACATTAGATTATAGGGTAAAATTATTGAATAGGGGCCACGGCATTTGTCATCAAAAATGGGTTTTTCATAGTGCGCCAAAAAATGAATGAGAGACCCTTCCACGACAGCTCGATTTCGCGAAGCAGTGTTTGATTTTTTTTTTTTTTTTTTTGCTAAAATTTTAGGAAGTTTAATGTCAAAAATGAACATAACAAAGTCTAGAAAATTTGAAGAAACTTTTAAGGACAATGTACGGACGGATTGTAAACAACCGAGAATAAACTTATAACTTAAACGTATACAAACTTTGAGGCGTGGTTGCAGCTTATAAAATATTGGCACTTACGTAGTAACGCCACCTTGGCTACAGATTTGGTGGTTTTAAGTGGCGCCAATCTAACAGCTACAGATCTGGCGGTTTTTAAGTGGCGCCTATCAAACAGCTACAGATTTGGCGGTTTTAAGTGGCGCCAATCTAACAGCTACAATGAAGTGTAGATTGGCGCCACTTAAAACCGCCAAATCTGTACCTGCGGTTGGCGTTCAAAAGATAACTGCGAGCGCGTGCGAACAACAAGATTGCTCTTTATTGGCGCAACTGTAGCTAAGGTGGCGTTGAGGAAGAATGAAATATTTCGTACATCCAAGCAAATGTTTATTGTTATTACAGCAAAAATAATTTTTGATTCTATGGGCAAAAATAATCAAATCTAATTATATTACAAATATATGAGCAACAGTAGGTTAGGTTGAATGTTTGCTTAGGAAAAAAAAAGTTGCGAATGTGTTTTCATCGGCAAATTGAGTGAGTCTGACTTACAAGAAGGTTTATTGGTGCAGTCGCCATCATCATCTGGAAGTGTTGTTGACCTGGTCGAAAAACTCTTTCGTCGGGACATTGGTGTAGACAATTTTTTTTCCAGGAATTCCTGCTGCCGTCTTTGCTCATAAGAGAGCTCCGTGTTTTGAGGACAATGTACGGATGCGTTGTAAACAGCCGAGAATAAAGTTACAACTTAAACGTATACAGACTTTGAGGCGTGGTTGCAGCTTATTAAATATTTTAAATATTTAGCTTATTTAAATATTTTAGAGATACCAACACTTTTATACTGTTACTTTGGTGAGTTTTTGGACACACATTCATTCAGATATTTTATTCAAAAGAGGAAGAATGAAATATTTCGAACATCCAAGCAAATGTGTATTATTATTACAGCAAAATTAATTTTTGATTCTATGGGCAAAATAATCAAAACTAATTATAGTACAAATATATGATGACATTAGGTTAAATATTTGCTTAGAAAATAAAAAGTTGCGAATGTGTTTTCATTGGAAAATTTTGTGAGTGTCATCTACAGAAGGTGCAGTCGCCATCATCATCTTTGAAGTGGTGTTGAACTGGTCGAAAAACTCTTTCGTTGGGACATTGGTGTAGACAACTTTTTCCAGGAACTCCTGTTGCCGTCTTTGCTCATAAGAGAGCTCAGTGTTTTGGGAACTAACCTTCTTGTTGAAGTCGAACCTGCGCTCTTTATTCTCTTGTTCCATGAGTAGAGCGATGTTCTCTTGGTGGATGAGTTGGGCGTCCCATTCGGCCTTCACTCGCTGATCCTGGTCCTCTTTCCTCCTCCTTTCGATCATTTGTTGCACCTGTCCCTTCCTGTACTCTTCCAACTGCTTTTCGCTCATCCTTTCCATCTGTCAGGGACTACCCTGTTGGGTCCGAAGCTACTCCTGGCGACATTCGGATCTTCCGACAGGAGATCGCTCCGGATGTTGTACTCGATGTCCTTCTTTTTCGAGATGTCGTCCGATATCTTGTCTCTCAGATTCATGTCCCGAAATTCCTCAGCTATCGTCTTGTTATCTTCTTTGAGATCCGCGACGGCCTTCCTCCGTCTCTCCTCTTGTTCTTCAGCCAACTGGAGGGCGTGGCTGTCCTGCAACAAGAGCATGTCCTCAAAGTCCTGTTTCTCTTTGTCCTTTTTGAAGTTCTGCATCCGCTTCTCCTGCATCTGTTGCAACAGCACCTCCCTCACCTGGTTCTTCTGCTTCTGCATCCGTTCCTTGTTTTCCGAGGTCCTCGCCGGCCAATTTCTGGACTCCAGAAATGGGGCAGGGCTCGTCGGCGGAGATTCGAGGGGGCGTTCCTTCTTCAGCCGGTTCGGATCGTACAAATCGAACTCCTTCCTGTACTCCGGTCTCTGTACCTGCGTTCGATACTCGTCCACCTTCCTGTTCTTCCACAATCTCTTCCCTCTTCTGTTTCTCCAGCAGTTCCGCCAAATCGCTCAGCCGCTTGGCTTCCTCGGCGAAGTGCATCTCCGCCGCGTCTCCCTGGATCTCGCCAAGCGATGCTCCTGCACCTGGTAGTTGAGGGCGTCCACGTCCACGCCAATCTGTCTCTGCTTGGCGTTGAAGATTCGTCGCTTGCGAGCCTCCTCGGCCAGTCTCCGCCGGTTCACATCCATCAATAATAACAGAAGAAGACCGCCTACTAATTGAATATAAAATTTCTTCAATTAATGTGATTTGTTTTTTTATAGTCATCTTCAACAATTTTTCTCATGGTGCAGTATATTTCAAATGTTGATCTACTATCGAAACAACGTGCAGCACACATCAAACTCGTGGCGGAGAGCAACGATCTGCAATTTTAAAGTCCAAAAGGATAAATATAGCGTTCAGTAGTCATGTGAAAACTTTTAAATTTAACTTGCTGATTCAAAATCTGTTTTTAAACAATACAGTTTATGGCAATATTTTCAGCTATCTATTCATCAATCAATAAGGAGATGAATCAAATCTATATTTCGATAAATTTTGGACATCGGTGTCCCATTTATGTATACCACTAACAGCCCACCCATAATGGATTGACATTTTCACTGCTGGTTACATGAGTATGTAGCTATTGCCCTGCCGTTTTTCAGCATTTATGACTGAAAAGTGGTAATAAAACCGAATTATGTGTGCTATATAGGATTACTAAAGAGCATGCAGGTCTTTTGACGCCATGACATTAAAGGGAAAATTATTTCATAATTGCCACACTACGCACTGGTGCGTGATGTGTAAACACGAAACAAAAGAATGAAAAACTAGGTGACAAAATGCATTATTCAATTCCTTCTGTATTAGCTCACACTCTCTCTATATATATCTTGTTCAAATTTTCAAACGTTCATAAAAATACTTTTCATTCAACCACTCCAGTTCAAGTGCATTTTTTTGAAACTTGTAATGGATGACACTGGATGTGAATACAGTTTTTCACATAGTATTTCATTCATTAAAGTGAATTAATTATTTTTAGGTTTTTTTTTTTTAGATATAAGTTGCATGCATCTATCAATAGATGGTGTCAGATGCAAGAGGAAAATTTCAACTTGAAATGAAAACCTTTCTTGTTAGTTCACACTCTCCTATATATATCTTGTTCAAATTTTCAATCGTTCATAAAACACTTTTAACTAAAATAAAAATTTTCTTTGTTAACTTAAGTAGGAATTGGCTTTAAATTTTTATTTTTTTTTTTACTTGTTTTTTGTTTGATATTTTATCGTTAAGAAATATAAATTAATTATTACAAGAGGGTTATGACTACAGTATTACTGAAAACTTTGTGGAGGAATGAATTCTTCGTTGTCATACTCAGCATCACTCGGGTACTCGTCCGAAAGTTCAATACATCATCTATTAGAAGCTTATTAGATTACTTTTTTTCTCTTTTAGGGACGAGAAGGCCCTGTAGAAGTATCGCCTCTACAACTCACTTACAAATTTTTTTAATAAAGCTATAAATTCGCAACCACATAACTATATATAAGTAGTCTCTGCTTGGCGTTGAAGATTCGTCGCTTGCGAGCCTCCTCGGCCAGCCTCCGCCGATTCATATCCATCAATAACAGAGAAGACCGCCTACAAATTGAATGCAAATTTTTCTTCAGTTAATAAGATTTGTTTTTGATATTTTCGTCTTTACAGGATATCGAAGTGCCTTGGCCCCGAAGGGGCCTAAAACTCCTATCTGCATCTGAGAAACATTGATGAAGGAAAAAACATTGATAGTTAAAAGGAGGTGAGGTGATTTAAGAGCAATGTTCCATGTTAAAATACATATTAAAAATATAAGCAAAGAAAAAATTAATTAAATAGCTAATAACAAGGAGAAAAATAAAATAAAAACAAAAATTAATAAAATAAACAGAACAATTAAAGAATCCAAAATTTAAAAAGAAAAAGGAATCTACAGTAGGATGGGATTTTCGTTGCTAGGAATGAAGACTAAAAGCACAGAGGTCATGACGACAACTGAGCCAGTTCGTCTAGGGGCTTTGCAAGTTGTGAAGAACAGCCCTTGGGCGTTTAGCATTTTCCGGAAGATGGAAATCGTATCTCGGAAGATTGCGGATTTCATCATTCGGGATGTGTTCAAGATTTGCATAGAATTTTTTCTGCAAGCTTGAGCATGAATTTTGGAATAGAGGGGAGGGCAAGACAGTGACGAATGTCATCATCCCTAAAATACCAAGGAGAGTCAGTAATCATTCTTAAAATTTTATTTTCAATTCTTTTGATGTAGTTGATGTGGTATTTTGCAGCGGAACCCTAAACTGGGTTAGCATATGTGATGATGGGACGCAAATAGTACATGTAAATAATTAGTTTATTATCTAAGGATAAAAGGGATTTTCTATTAATGAATGGATAAATCATGTGTATAGAAATATTATATTTACGTTTAATGGGGTTAATATGATTAGAATATTCTAACTTACTATCAAGGTATACTCCTAAGTATAGTATTGTTAGTCCAGTTAATTCGTTGTTTGTTTTTGATAGTCATCTTTAGCAATTTTATTTATTTATTTTTTCTCATACTACAGCACAATTCAAATGCAGATCCACCACAGAAACAACGAGCAAACATTTGCAACGCGCATCAAACTCGTGCAACCATCTCCAGTTTAAAAATAAATAAGTGTTGCATAAACAAAAAAAATTAAAGACAAGTCCTCCTTTTTTTTTTTTTTATATTGCAGGAAGTCCTTTATAAATAATTTTCATTCATTTTTTTAAGTTTATCTGGCACCATCTATTGGTAGATGCATGAAACTTAAATCTAAAAAAACTAAAATGAAGGAATTAAATTTAATGAACGAATTAATATTTGAAAAAACTGTATTCACATCACGTGTCATTCATTACAAGTTTAATGAAAAAAAATGCATTTGCACTCGAGTTGATGAATAAAAAGCATTTTATGAACGATTGGAAATTTGAACAAGATATATATAGGAGAGTGTGAGCTAATAGAAGGAATTGAAAAAGGATAAATAGTAGTTAGGATAAGTAAAGGATAAATAGTGTTTAGTAATCATGGGAAAACTTTAAATTTTTCATTTAACTTGCTGATTCAAAATTTGCTTTAAACAATACAGTTTATGGCAATGTTTTCAGCTCAAATTAATTTCAATTAATAAGCATATGAATCAAATCTATATTTTGATATATTTTGAACATCGGTGTCCCATTTATGTATACCACTAACAGCCCATCCATAATTGGTTGACATTTTCCCTGCAGGTCACATGAAAATGAAATTATCGCCCTGCCGTTTTTCAATTCCTACTATTAGCTCACACTCTCCCTATATATATCTTGTTCAAATTTGCTTTAAACTTTCAGAAACTTCTAAGATTACAATGATAAGATTAGAAATACAAGAGGGAGAAAAAATAAAAAATAAAAATCCAGCTCAAACCTATAATTAAAAGGAAAAAAATCCTATTTTTATCTAATTTTTTATTTATTTACACAGTTTGATTACATACTAAATATATTTTTCAATTCCTTCTATTAGCTCACACTCTTCCTATGTATAACTTGTTCAAATTTTCAATCGTTCATAAAACACTTTTAATTCATCCACTCAAGTACAAATACATTTTTTTAACTTGTAGTGGATCACACTGGATGTGAATACAGTTTTTCAAATATTAATTCATTCATTAAATTTAATTACTACCAATAGATGGCGCCAGATAAACTTAAAAAATGAATGAAAATTATTTATAAAGGACTTTCTGCAATAGAGTGAAAAAAAGTAGGAATTGACTTAAAAATTTTTTTTTTTATATTACTTATTTTTCATTTAACTTGCTGATTGAAAATCTGCTTTAAACAGTACAGTTTATGGCAATATTTTCAGCCATCTATTTATCAATTAATAAGCAGATGGATTTTACCTCACCAAAACAATCCGCCAAAATCTAGAAAGTTTCTTATAAATTTCTCTTGCCTTTCCAGTTCAGCAGAATATTAAGCGTAAGATATCCAAAAGTTCGGGAAGTAGACAGTTAATTCAATTATATATTTACAATATACTTTTATTTACGTATTATACTGACGAGATGACACAAAAAATAATAGACATACAGACACAAAAAAAACCGCATATAACACGGCTAACTATTAACAAGAAAGTTCCAATGTTCAGAGAGAAAAAAGGTTCTTAAGCCAAAGCACGGTTACAGTTAAGAGAGGTACGCGTGACAAAAAAAATCAAAAGCTCTAGATCGACATTATTTTCGACAGTTATTTCACATCGCCGTTTTTCCCAATAGGCGATTTGTTTTTTATGATTTAAAAATGGTAATAAAACAGGATTCAGCGTGTTATATTGATTAATAAGTATAATGTAGGCCTTTCCTGACGGTATATTTTGTCATCATGGCATGGCAGACATTAGAGGGAAAATTATCTCCTAATTGCCACACTAAGCACTGGTTTACATATCACTGGTTCGTGAGATGTAAATTTAAAAGAAAATCTACATAGAAAAGTAATCCTAATCCTTAAGATTTCAAATGAAAATATAAATTTTGCAAAAATTCCATTGTTATATTAAAAAGTTAAATTTCACATAATTTTAATTTTCTCATGCATTTACACTTAGTCACAAAAGTAAGTATGCAGAGTGTATGCGATGATATCCTATGAAAAAAAACAGACCTACAATATTAGAGTTTTCAAATTAACGATTTATTTCGATTACCGCAAAATCGAGCTTAATAACAAAATGAAAAGTAATTAAAAAATACAAATATTTAATTAGCAAGATGAGCTTAACTTAAAATAGGATGTAGTTTACATCATAAAAAGTAAGTATGCAAACAAAAACAAAGACATTAATATTGCAAATTTTACAATTTTTCAAAAAAAATTAGTAATTTTTTGGATAGCCTTTGGCCTTTATAACAGCTCTCAATCTAGATGGCACTGATTTTACTAAATTTTGAGTGACAGAAGATGGTATTTTCTGCCACTCCTCCAAAAGGGCTTTTTTTAGATCATTCTTTGATCTCTTGCTTTCTAATTTGGCGATCGAGATAATCCCACAAGTGTTCAATGGGATTAAGATCATGTGACTGCGGTGGGGTTTTTAGCTGTTTTCGCACGTGATATAGCAGCCATTCCCGAACAACCCGAACAGTATGTTTGGGATCATTATCTTGTCGGAAAGTGAAGGATCCATCGAGTCACAATTTAGAAGCACTTTGGCTTAGATTATTCTTTAAAATATTCAAATAGCTATATTGATTCATTATTCCGTCGATTATAACTTAAATTTCCTACTCCAGTTGCTGCCATGCAACCCCAAACCATAATCGAACCACCACCGTGTTTTACAGTTCCTCTCATGTTCTTTTGGTTCTAGAGCTGCATTTGCTTTCCTCCAAACTTTTTGATGTCCATCTGACCCGTGGATGTTGAATTTACTTTCATCCGAAAAAAATCACGGAATTCCAAAAATTTGTGTCCTGCTTTACATTTTCTTTTGCAAAATCTATTCTCTTTTTTGCGATTCATTTTGCTAAAAAATGGTTTTCTTCGCATATTTCGACCATGGTATCCTGCCTTCCGTAACACACGGCAAATTGTTTCAGGATTGCATGACTTCGCAAAATTGTTTTTCACATGAGTTGTCAATTTTGGTGCGCTAATCGTCGGATTTTTTTTCACATTTCCAACAATAATTCTCCTTTCTCGATCCGTCAAAATGGGCGTCGTCCTGTTCTTGGCTTGTTTAGAGTATTTCCCTCAGCCTGGAACTTTTCTATGATTTTTGCACTGTTGCAGGACTTTTGCCTATGATTTTAGCGATTTGTCTTTGGGACTTGCTTTCCTTATAGAGCTTTATTATTGCATTCTTTAGATCGTTTGATAATTCTTTTCCACGTGGAGCCATTGGTGAATTTTTGATGCATTTAAAGCTCAAACTTGCAAGCTTTGTAGCAGAACTTCTAAACTTATCACTGAAATACGAAAAATCACTCGAAAGTTTCATTCAGCCTATTTAAAAGTCAAAAATTCAGAGTGCATATATACTTTTGAGATTTAAATTTCTACTGGTAGTTAACAAAATTATTCTTAAATTTTTTTAAAATATAATGATTTGGTTTATTTTTCATTACTTTATGTCTTGAATCAGAAGCTATAAACAACACTCTCCAAAATAATATTTTTCTTAAATTTATTTGAGAACTAGAGATTTTTCACTTAAGCTATGAGTTGCATACTTACTTTTGTGACTAAGTGTACATATAACATGGAGAATAATTCACTCCAGAAAACAATTATATTTTTCACGAAGGCTTCCACTTGAAATTCTTTGTAATCCACCATTTGAAGACCCGCTCAGATCGCAGAATTTGAGTAATAAATAAGATGAAATATTGGGATTGTCCCAATGGTAAAATGGGTGCTACTACTGTGCCCAAAAAGTAAGACCAATTATTTAATTTTTCAAAAACTCTTTATTTATTCTTTTTATTTCGTCGCCTTCAAAGTAATCCCATCCGGATTCAATGCAATCGTGCCAGCTTTTTTTTACAATCCTCAATGCATGCTAAAAAGTCATCGGCAGGGATGGCCTTCAAAGTGCGCGCTGATTCACGCTGAATAGACGCGCGCTCAAAACGGTGTCCTCGGAATGATGTTTTGAGTTTAGGGAATAGCCAGAAGTCTCACGGTGTGAATACGGTGGTTGTGGTACGACATGGGCTCCATTTTTGGCGAAAAAGTCACG
Source organism: Caerostris extrusa (assembly GCA_021605095.1). Lineage (NCBI taxonomy): Eukaryota > Metazoa > Arthropoda > Arachnida > Araneae > Araneidae > Caerostris > Caerostris extrusa. The sequence continues at coordinate 44,680 of BPLR01021636.1, read as the reverse complement.
AAGAATGAATGCAGTGGGAGCTGGCGCATTCAGTGTTTAAGGTACCCATCGAGATTGGGAGCGTTTGAGGCCCAAAGCAGAATGGGCCGATCTTTTGACCCTTTCCAACATCATCATCAAGGTCCCTAATTGTGAATCGACGGTTTTCAAGCACCCAATCTTTAATTTTTGGACGTGAGCTTCGTCGGTTGAGGTGGAGGGTCGACCAGAGCGCTCTTCGTCTTCTCTGCCTTTAAACATTTGTTTCTTTGTTTTCGATATAGGAATGCCTTCTGCAATATTCTGTACGTTTCCGCAAACAAAATTGAATGCAAGTTCTTTGCTCAATGAATTCAGACATTTCAAAAACCGCCGGAATCAGTTTCAGCGTCTCACAAAGGAAAGCGTAACTCAAACACTCATGAGTATTTTGACGTCACATTTCACACAGTTGCCAGAAGCCTAAAAAGAGAAGAAATTGAAATTCCATAAGACCCGGAAATTTTAAATTGAAAATGGGTCTTACTCTTTGGACACAGTAGTACAAACATGAGCAATTTTAATTTCGTTGGAAAATTGTAAACATTTTAAAATATTAGGAACGGTTGAAAATGAACATCAGAGAGAATTGATTAAATTACTTTCTAATTCTAGTCTAATGAAATAATAGCATTTTCCGGAGATCGCTGCGCTGTAATTGAAATTGACGTAAACGGTGAAACTAATGCACAGGGAATATAGCATGCTTAAATAATTTAATAATGTGATTAAGAATAAATAACGGATGGAATTTTGTAGCAAAATAAATGGCATGTTTTAAGTAGGTAGTATTATTCTAAATAGAATGTTATTAATATTAGACTGTAATTTAATATATAAATAAATATATATTCAGAAGGTTCGGTATGGATGGTAAATATTCAATAATTTTGAAAAGTAATTCGAATATTTAAATATCCGTCATTACAATTGCGATTTAAATCTAGAAATTTAACGCCGACCGGATAGCTTTTGTTGAAAATTGCTGTTTTTCATTCAAATCTGAATTGTTGAACGAAGTATTGGCAGCCTTTGAATTGCTGTGAATTGTTGCATTTTCAATGCATGCTGTTTTCTACAAATTTTCTACACTGTATTCTACAACTTTTTATTTTTGAGCATCAATTAACAAGAACGTCATAGCCTTCTGCAGCCATTTTTTTCATTATTCAACAAAATATTATCACAATCATCATTGGCGCAACAGGCCAATGGTGGGCCGTCTGGGCGCAGATTCGCATGATTTCGCAGATTCGCATGGTGGGCCGTCTGCAGATTCTACTGGCAGATTTCGAAACATGAGATGTTTTCATTTTACGGGATAGGGGTGTCATCCCTAAGCCCAACAGCTATGTTAGACCGGATCTACGGTTTAAAGTGGATTCCGAACCACGAACGGCACCACCGGGACTCGAACCGAAACCTGTGGTACCACAGAGCTAGCCACTCTGCCATTCAGGCCCTAAATATTATTATAACACAGCAAAGCATCGCTTGTCGCGAAGAATACGTTCTAATAATTTCCCGCACTAAACGAACAGTTGTTTGGGGACAGTTGTTTGCAGTTTGTCTGAGGAAAGTTACATCTAGACTCTAGCTCTTCTACTCGCGACAAAATATACGTTGCGTATTTCTCGACTAAAAGAGTATAATTACGGTTTTCACGTAATTCCACCGCTCCCAGAACATGGTGTTGTGCTACTGTAGCTTAAGTTGGCAATGACATGCCTTTGACACTTGCCTGTAAGTACGAAGCGAAATTGCTAACGCATATACCTAACTCGCCGGTTAATTCCGAAACGAAAGTTTGTAAGCAATACAAAACTACGGAGATAGCTAGGTCTTTGTATAGTTAATCGTGACTTGATAATATTGACCCTAGAATAGATAATTGCCAAACTATCCTAGTTTATGTCAGAATGACTTATGATCAATAGATGAGTATTTTAGATGCTTACTCAAATAAAAGGGAATCTAACGCCCTACATTACAAAACAGATTGCAATAGAAATCGGACATGGTTTGGTTTGTCGCTCTACGGTCATCTTATGCACATTTTTAGGCTAAACAGACCGGGATCTACAGTTTAACATGGATTGAGAACCTGAAGGCTGGGATACCAAAGGCCAGAGAGCTAGCCAGCAGGCCGCTGAAATCGGACATGGAATACAATATTAAAGATACGAATTGAAATGATTACTGTGTAGCCAATAAAATTACTTTTAAAGCATTCAATATACGTTCAATATAGCAAGTATATCAATTTCCACAGATGTGTGAAAAGCATAAAGAATCATTTCAATGTTTTTTTCCATTAACGATAATGGATTATCGGCAGAGCGTTTTATGTCCAATTTTGTCGTAAATAGTAACCCTAAGCAACGATTTTGAAAATCATTTTGTTATTATTATTTCAACAAAACGTAGTTATTTAAATCATTAAAAAATAAACTTTCCACGAAAAATAACATTATTTACGTACTTCAAGACACTGTGAGATTCAAAAAAAAAAAAAAAGTGGGAAATCAAATATTCTAAAAACGGATGTTTTCGAATAGTTCTTCTGGAACAGCGCTTGTCATTCGCAAAAATGTGTTCTCTGACAATGTTTGCCTCCTCGACAAGAACCTCCCCCTTCCCCCCCCCATTTCTCCTTCAAAATAATTGAATTCAACGAACGAGAGACTCTAGCAGAACGGAAGAGAGATTCTTTGTTTATTTGAATTTCGATATGCGAAATTGCGATTTCGTTCCAAAAGAATTTCTTTCGAACAGAGCTCCTTTTCCCCCTGATTGCACAAAAAATAAAATGCCGAAGAAACTCGAAACTACTCCATGCAAAAGTTTACTTTATGCATCTCAATTAATTCTTTTACGAGCTTTTATCCATAAATCTATCCTTAAATTTTTATTATTTATTGAAGGATCTTTTTGTTTTTAATTTTGAATCATCTTAAAGATATCTTGGAGTTTTTTTTATTGTTCAGCCTTTTAACCACTGAAAACAAAATAATGAATGTTAAATTTAAAGACAAAAAAACAAACATTTTTATAAGCTTATTAGATTTTCAAACCCTATTATTATGTTTTTGATAAAAGTATTTACAATTGAATAGATTAAATAAATTGGTTTTTTTTGTTTGAGGAAAAAGATATTTTTTAACAATACGTAAACTATTTAACTTCGGCAAAATAATTTCGATTCAATTATGGAAATCTTTCACACTAGGACGAATACAATTCATAATGGGTAGAAGTGTATATATAACATGATGTTAATATACATTTTATATATATATTCTAATGCAGCTGGCAAATAGACCGTGATCTTTTTACGTCATAAGGGCTGCACCGATGTTACTCACTTTGCACTACCCAGGGAGAGCGTGTAACTTGAATACAAGCCGCGGACACGGAGAAACAATGCCTCCGCAATGCTCTACGGTCCTATTAGGTCCGGGACCTACGGTTTAAAGTGGATTCTGAAAACCTACAAACACCCATGGCAACGCCGGGATTTGAACCCGATACCTGTGATACCGAACGCCAGAGCACTAGCCACTCGGCCATCATATATTTTACATATTAACATATATAAAGTGTTTTTATCATTAACACATATAAGTGTATATTAACATATACGTGTATGCTTACGTATATACGTATACGTACACGCTTTGAAATATGTGATATCATTAGTATTTCAGACTAATAGTTTAAATTTATTTTAGACTGTAGAGCATTTTACATTATGACTACTAATTATCAAGGATAAATGCAAAAGCAACATTAGAACTCATCGAAATAGCCAACGACGAAAGCTTCATTTTAATAATAATAAAAAAAATTCCATGATAACGTAATGTTGTTATTTTCAAATGCCAGCCATTTACATGGAGTCATTCGTTACTCAATTTGCAGAGATGCAGCAGTTTAAGCGTTACTCAGGGTACACTAAGAACTTTTGTGTAACACTACATCTGCTTTCCATGACCACAGTTTTGAACGAACACTCCCAAGAATGGAATCTGAGAAAGTTCTCATTCTTCGTCTGTAGCCTTTGTAGTTGAAGGACTTTCCTGCCTACAGATTTCTTGCATCATATTCGGCACAGATGCCAACATTCTATTCGGTATCACTTCACAGGGTTTCGAACACAGCACCTCAATTCGGAAATAAACGTGCATCAAATATTGTATATTAGAAAGAATGGATCCTTTTTCCTATACAACAAAATGTATCGAACTTTATTTATTTATTTTTTGTTCTAATGCAGCTGAAAACTCTTACACGGTTGTCTTTGATGCCTTAAGGCAAGCGTTGCACCGGCGTTACTCCCTTTAGCACGACCCAGGAGGTGCGTGCAGCTTGAAGTTAAGCTACGGACGCGGAGTAACAACACTACCCCTGAAACGTCCTACGATCCTGTTAGACCGAGACCTACGGTTTAAAGTGGATTCCGAACCACTCCAAACGTCCATGGCACCGCCTGGACTTGAACCTGAAACCTGTGGTAGCCACTCGGCCATTCAGGCCCACGTAACAAAATATCTATATAAAACATTTCAAAAGTAACTCATTTTCATAGAACAATTCATTTGATTTAAAATTATTTTTTTCACAAACTTAAGAAATCTAAACTAAAGAAATTAAAACGAGCGATTGATCGCTTGAGGCCAATGGAAAAGCATCTACATTTTTTTTTTTGTGAGATAAGTCCCTGATTTAACTTTAGTAAAAGTTCCAAAACTCCTCAACTTATACACGGAAATGTATTTTGCATTTGTTCTTACTGAATGTGATGTACCGCGTTTTTTTTGTTCTAATGTAGCTGGAAAACACTTAGACAGCTTGGTTTTGGATGCCTTAAGGCAAGCGCTGCACAGACGTTACTCACTTAGCACTACTCAGGGGCGCGTGTAACTGGAAGACAAGCCACAGACGCCCCCGCAACGCTCTAGGATCCTATTAGGAGAGGCCTACGGTTTAAAGTGGATTCCGAACCACTACAAACATCCCTGGCACCGCCGGGATTCGAACCCGAAACCTGTGGTACCGAGCGCCAGAGCGCTAGCCACTCAGCCATTCAGGCAAATATGATGTAATGTATCGACTGATAATTACTTCGCTGACAAATATTTCTTTGTGGGAAGGAAATCCATAATTTTAGAATAGAACATCAAAAGACATCAACAACAACAAAAAAGGAATCATAATTTATTTCGCGCGAATAATCAGTTCATTTCTGGAATGCCATAATGAAAAAATTGAATTCTGTCGCATTCCGAAACGTCAGAGTAAACTTCCAGTTGTTTGGAATTCGAACAAACAATAAATTTCCTCTTTTATGGTGATGAAATTTAATTGCATTAAGAATGACAACTTTAATTGAACAGAAATGAACAGGGATTGTTTATTCTTCCTCCCATTTCTTCTTCTTCTAATCAAATGAAAATATTTATCTATATTTTCGTCGCATATTGCACGTTGACATTCAGAGAAAAACATGTTTGACATTCTCCTCTTCCTATTCAAGAAAATGTTAACAGATTAGTGCTGAAATTCGTGACTGAAAAAACAGTTTTGTGGAAAATATAGAGTAAAAATGATTTCATATTAAATTGATTGGAGCAAAGAACATTCTTCGCAGCATCAGAAAGAGGGTTACCCTTCTCCGGAATATCTCATCTATAGAAATCACAAGGTATAAGATCAGGATTGTAAGGTGGACGTTAATACAATATCACTTTTGAAACGGCTCGAAGTAAATTATGTCGCATATTTTATGATTAGTTTTTTTTATCCTTCTCTTACCTCTCGTTGAAGAGACGACGAGCAGCCCAACACAGTAAAGAACGACAAATCACGTAGGGCATTGACAAAAGAGATACAGTTCATAACAGTAGGGGCATAGGAGGAGGTGCTCTCCAGCCATGGCCACGTGTCATTTTCTACGCAGGTGACTCTGTAAATAGTCATGGCCCGTGACAAGTCTAAAGCAGGCCAGGAATTGAGAATTATTCAATAGGGAATTCCACTTTTCCTCAGAAGTGTCGATCATCTCCCGCTGTTATATCTCGGTATCCAGATGTTATATGGGTGTGATCAAGAGCTCATTTGAAAGATCTATTACTGTAGAACACAAGTAGCCATTATGAAATGATACGTATACTCATAAAATCCGAAATTAAGTGAATTCTTGCGTGAAATGTCGACTTTTAACTATATCTATATCTCTCTCTATATATATAGTGTGTGTGTTCAATGTTGTTACACTTAAAGCCCGCCAAGAACAATTCATTAACAATAAAAATCTTTGAAGAAGGAAGAATTCCAGGAGAAGGGATTACTTCCTTCAAGGAGGAAGTGAACTGTCCTTATATGCGTGTTGTATGAGAGAAATCTCGTGAAAATTTCCCCCGTGTAAGTTTACGTACACTGCCGATTTTGACTTATTAATCTATAAAAATACATTTTTTTGTTCAGCATGAACGCTCCTACTCATTCTATAAAATAGAGTTAACTTCTCCTGTATTGTTTTGTAGTAATCATTTGGCGTGTGGACCCAGAAAGTCACCATCGGACTGCCTAATTCTTTAAGTGAGACTCTTATACCCAATCTTATACCACACTCTATACCAATCACTATCTACTCCTCTCGTTTGGGATAGCAGTAAGCACCAAGAGAATGCACCACAGAATTCGAACTAGAAACCTTCTGCACGTCAGTATTGATCCATTATCACCAAAACCAGTTACAGAACGAAGAACGTTTTAAGAAGTGGAAATTTACATAGAGATTTACCATACTGAGCTTTTTTTTTTTTGCCATAAAGTTTGAAAACGTTCTCCAATCTAATGTTATCTAATCTCTTTCACATTGTTGTTGTTTTTTTTGTTTTAATGCAGCTGGCTAACACTTAGACAGTTGTCTTGGATGCCTTGAGGCAAACGCTGCACAGACGTTACTCACTTGGAGGAGATGCGTGCAGCTTGAAGATAAGCTACGAACGCGGAGTAACAATACCCCTGCAACGCTCTACGGTCTTAGGAGACTGGGACGGACTTAAAGTGGATTCCGAACCACTTCAAACATCCATGGCACTGCCAGGACTCGAGCCCGAAACCACTCGGCATTCAAGGCCCTTCGTTTTACTTTGTTAAAATGGCAATTCTATTGGAACCGTTGAATTAAAACGGTGAATGCATGGAAGTATAACGCGAATTGAAATTCTACTGTATAACGAAACAGTGCAAATTTCTATGAAGTTCCACTACTTTCTTTTTAAAGCATTCAATGAAAAACTAGCTTTTACCTTCAAAAATAAGACTTTAGTTTATGTTTGTAATTTTGCCTCTGCACTAAAAAAAAAAAAAAAACATTTTACATACCACCAACTTCAGTTTCTTTCCAGAAAACAAGAAATTAATGTTTCAGGATTTATCAGTTAATCGTAGGAATCCACCGAAGTTTTCCTTCTCAATTATTCATTCCTGGGCATTGCTGCAGCGCAAATTTAATTGCTGGGCCAAACAAAAAAAACTACTTTTTTTGCATGAATTTATCAATGTCCTAGTCGCATAAACTTGTTCAGATTTTTATAGTATTTTATATTAATTTTTTAATCCCTAATTTATTTTCATAAAATCTAGTATTATAACATGAGTCTATTTTTCATAAAATTCTTATAATTATACTTAAAAAATTAAATGCATATGCTATTTTTCAATTCCCACTATTAGTACACACTCTCCCTATATATATTTATATATCTTGTTCACATTTTCAATCGTTCATGAAATACTTTTTTATTCATCCACTCCAGTTCAAATACATTTTTTTTGAACTTGTAGTGGATGACACGTGATGTGAGAACAGTTTTTTCCAAATATTAATTCAGTAATTAAATTTAATTCAGTTTTATAGGGGAGAAAAAAATTTACCTTCTATAAGATATTTAGCAGGCTACAAATTGAGGAATCAATACTGTCAGTGGCAAAGCGTGTAAGATCGCTGGAAAAAAATTTCTTTTTCAGATACTTTTTTTTCGTTCTGGGTTCAGTCTGAGGAGGGAACAAAATGTAAATAAGTAGGAATTGACTTAAAAATTTATATATATATATATATATTACATGTTTTCCTGTACGTCTGAATTAATTTTTGAACGGATTAGCACCTGAAATCTGGTATATTTTTATAACTTTATTAAATGAATAATATTTTTGTTATGGTATATGTTTTTCTATAAGCCTTTTAAAACGGAAGTGGTCTACAATTAAATTATGCGTGAGGATGAACCGAACTAGAAAAACATCCTCAAAATTGAAGCACATAGTCAAAGAGCATGTTATCTACCAATTAAACATGTTTCTCTGAAACATTAAAGAAAAAGTCCTTGGTGACGCTTTAATTGCTAAGGCTTTCTCCAACAAGTAATCCAGAGTAATACCGGTTAAAAACTTAATCAAAAATAAGTTAACATAAAGAAAACAATTTAAAATAATTCTAGGAATATATTTATTAAAACGAAGAAAAACATTGTAGTACCTGAACGTGCAAACTTATATATATATTCTGTTGCTTTCATATTTGTTTAATATCGCTATAGAATATGTGAACCCCTCTCTGGCAGTTAAGGTTTTTTTTTTTTTTTTTACTATGGTTTTATTTTGTCTTCAGCATGTGTTAAACAATTGGGTCAAGTTTCATAAAATAATGCAAAAATTCTTTAATTAATGCTAATTTTGTTATTTTCATTGTCACCAACAGAGTATCGAATGGTTATAAGCAACAACATTCCTTTTGCCAACAGATCTTAAATCAGCTATTAAGATTCCGCTAGTATCTCACTTGCTTTATACATTCATTTAAAAGACTGTTCAATTCCTTCTATTAGCTCACACTCTCCCTATATATATCTTGTTCAAATTTTCAATCGTTCATAAAACACTTTTTATTCATCCACTCAAGTTCAAATACATTTTTCTTTGAACTTGTAGGGGATGACACTGGATGTTAATACAGTTTTTTCAAATATTAATTCATTCAATAAATTTAATTAATTAATTTTAGTTTCTTTTAAATTTAAGTTGCATATATCTACCCATAGATTGCGCCAGATAAACTAAAAAAAATGAATGAAAAATATTTATAAAGGACTTTCTGCAATGGAGTGAAAAAAATAGGAATTGACTTTTAAATTTTTTTTTTTTATATTACTTGATTTTCAATTTAGTTTACCGCTGTATATACTCGTATGTTGCCAACCTCGTGAGACCAACACGAAATGCATTACGGTTACAGAAAAATATTGTGTAGGAATCACGAATCGATTACTTTTTTGGAGTGCATTTTCAGTTGAAACCTTTTAACTTTTTCGAGAAGAAAACTGAAAAATCCATTAAAATAAAAATAATCCAAAAATTTCAAGATAACAGCTTGAGGTAGACAAAGTTTAATCGCAGATGAAAAATTCGAAATCTTTCGAAATTCGAAGTAGTTTTTGATTGTCGTTCGCTTGCTTTCTTCAGAAGTTGATGCGATTTCGCAATGCAAGTGAAAAAAATTTTTATTGATGGAAAAACAGAGAAAAAGTTGAATCCTATTGTTTTTGAAGCAAATTTTCGAGCAAGTTCAAATATCACTTGAGTGCTCCAGTTTAGAGTTTTCTCAAATCTACATGCTCAATTATTTATGAAAAGTACATTTTTTTTATAAATATGATTGAAATCTATTTGATTTTAAATATATTGTTATTGAAAAACTTATCTTTACGGCAAGGGCTTTTAAAATCACTCTCGTAGATTTAAAGTTTAGTTAAATAAAAAGAATCACGATAAAATATATTTCTCAAATAAAAAGAATCACGATTTTGTTAACATAAGTTGATATGGAATTTTATTTTTATTAACCCGAAATGGCACAAAATAGCCTTTTTTCAATTCCTTCTATTAGTTCACACTCTCCCTCTATATATCTTGTTCAAATTTCCAATCGTTCATAAAATACTTTTTTATCCATCCACTCAAGTTCAAATACATTTTTTTTTAACTTGTAGTGGATGACACTGGATGTTAATACAGTTTTTCAAATATTAATTCATTCATTAAATTTATTTGATTAATTTTAGTTTTTAGATTTAAATTACATGTATCTACCAATAGATGGCGCCAGATGTAAGAGAAAATTTCAACTTTATTTGTAAAGGACTTTTCTGCAATGGAGTGAAAAAAAAAGTAGGAATTGACTAAAAAAAAAAAAAAAAATTTTTATATTACTTGTTATTATATTATTTATAAGACTGAACGATCTATGAATAATTCAAGCAATTGTTTCTACCTATTGCAAATTGAGAAAATATATATTAAAAAAATTTTTTAATTTTGATCCCATAAGTTATAATTTGGTTTCAGACTCTAGTGAATAATGCTTTTGAAAGTAATGTCGTGCATTTGAAATTATTTGTAGCATCCAATTCCTGTGCATTATTCTTTCGTTCACTAGTGATGGAGGATTATTTACAAATAAGTTGAAATATTTCATTCGTTTCAAGAAATAAATTAATAGTTTAAAAAATTAAAAAAAAAAACGCGCTTTTCAGAGTGAATCAAACTAAAAAAGTAAAAAATAATTGTTAATATAAGAATAAAATGACTGACAAGAAAATGAATGTCACTGTTCTAAAAGCGTGGGGTGTTCGATATCAATCGTTCTAATTTTCACTCGTTTCATTCCGAAATGCAGAGTTAGTTTAAAAATGTCCTACAAAGCACCCACGCTTTTAGAACAGAGACATCCATTTTCTCGTAAGTCATTTTATTCTTATGTTAACAATTATTTTTTTTAGTTTGATTCACTCTAAAAGCGTGTTTTTTAGTGTTTTTAAACTATAATATTTAAATGAGATCTCGGTACGGAGGACTGGTTCTTACAATAATTTAATTGTGAGTAAAACAAAGGCTAAATGCGAATAGGTCGAGCCAGCCAGGATTCGAACAGGGAATCTCCTAATCATGCGCGTTATCCGTTGTGCCGCTGTCCCACGTAGGTTTAAATGTCTGAAAGATGTCTGTAAATGTTTCTTTGCAGCATATATAGTGTGTATGAGGAGAAACAGATCTCCAGGGGAAAAATGATCGCCGATCAAGATGACTTTTAAATGCTGTGTGTTTTAATCACTCATACTGGCGATCCTAATCAGGATGAGATAATAAACTTATCAAAATATTTTAGTGTCGTCGGTCCTTGTTAAGTCTACAACGTTTAAATTAAATCGGATGGCTTAAAGTATGGCAAAAATCGAGCCCAAAGAGTCAGTTACATACATACAAACATACAGGAAACTAATAAAAGCGTATTAAAAAGTTTTAAAGTTTTACGTAAAATCATTGTTGTGAAACAAACAAACAAGCAAAAATAGCCGAATCATGTATAATGATTAAGATACGATGTGTTGTAAATGTAAGAAGACCGAACGAAATTTAAATGAATGTAGAATTTTCAGTACAAGTGGCGTGAATGCATGCGTTGATAATACGATATAAATCACACTAAAAGGTTTCAAAAATGAACAAATAGTACTTGATACTTATTGCTCGATCTAGCGCATACTTTTTCTACTACGAGTTCATCCGTCACGATTTCGAAATACGAGCCTTTTTTAACTTGACCCATAAAATGGCAGAAATATAGCAACATCAGCATTACTTAGGATGTAGCACAAAAAGATTGGATTCGACATTTTCTTCTCACAGTTTTTAACGAGCTTCCCTTCCTCTCCTGCCTAATGGATCCACTCCACGCCCAATTCCAATGTTTTTTTTTTTTTTTTTTTTTTTTTTTTTTTATTTCCAATGGCAGATTATGAACAATTACAGCAATAAAAAGAACAACGAAAAAAAAAAAAAAACAGAGAATACAACAAAACATGCTGATTCATCTGACATATCTCCCTATATCGCTCGGCGAGAAAAGTCTTGCTCAGAGCAGGACAGTGAAGTAGATGCGTGGTGTCCGTGGCCTCTCCAGAGCTGCATATCGGGGAAGGAACAGTTTCGAGTCTGTAAAGATTAAAGATGGTTTCGCAGGCAGTCGGTTGTCAAATTAGCCTCCATAATAGTGAAGACATCAATATCCCTCCCACACAGAGTCGGCAAAAGCTCTGCACGCTTTTATGGAGACAGTCCACTGTAGCACTTGAAGAGTATCAAAGTGAGGGGAGGAAGACACAATGCCAAGTTGAGGATCTTTTAGCCACTAAAAGTGTTACCAGGGGGAGGTAGATCTTCTGCGCACTCCATTTCCAATGTAGACGTGGATAGTTTGGCTGGTCGTGTTTCGAACCGCGGAAACCTAACTTTCTGTCTCTCGTGGTGTTCGAATCTTATGCAGCGCTTAACAATCACGTTTATACTGCTGTGCTCAAAAGTAAGACCAATTATTTTTTTTCAAAAACCATTTATTTATTCCTCCAAATTTATTTCGCCCCCTTCAAAGTAATCCCCTCCGGACGCAATGCACTCAGGACATCTTTTTTCCAATCTCCTCAATGCACGCTAAAAGTCATCGGCAGGGATGGCCTTCAAAGCGCGCGGCGATTCACGTTGAATCTCTACAATCGGCTCAAAACGGTGTCCCCGAAGTGGTCTTTTGAGTTTAAGGAGTAGCCAGAAGTAGCACGATGGGAATGCGTTGGTTGTGGAACGATATGGGTTTCATTTTTGGCGAAAAGGTCACGAAGAATCAATGCAGTGAGAGCTGGAGCATTCAGTGTGTTCGATACCAATCGAGATTGGACGCCATTGAGGCCCAAAATGGAATGGACCGATTCTTTTGAAATTCCAACATCAGCAGCAAGGTCTCTAATTGTAAATCGACGGTTTGCAAGCACCCAATCTTTAGTTTTTTGGACGTGAGCTTCTCGGTCGAGTTGGAGGGTCGACCAGAGGGCTCTTCGTCTTCAACGCGTTTTCTGCCTTCTTTTAACTGTTTACCACTTGTAAACATTTCTTTCCGATATAGGAATGCTCACCGAATGCCTTCTGCAACACTCTAAACGTTTCCGCAAATAAAGTTGAATGCAAGTTCTTTGCTCAATGAATTCAGACATTTTAAGAATCAGTTTTAGCGTCTCACAAAGCCAAGCGTAACTCAAACACCAATGAATATTTTAAAGTCATATTTCACGCAGATGTCAAGGATAGTGCCAGCAATCTAAAAAAAAAAAAAAAAATGAAATTCCATAAGCCCCGGAATTTTAAATTGAAAATTGGTTTTACTTAGGCACAGTATAATAAATGGAGGGCCTGAATGGCCGAGTGGCTAGCGCTCTGGCGTACGGTACCACAGGTTTCGGGTTCGAGTCCCGGAGGTGCCATGGACGTTTGTAGTGGTTCGAAATCCACTTTAAACCGTAGATCCCGGTCGTAATAGGATCGTAAAGCGTTGCGGGGGCATTGTTACTCTGCGTCGTAGTGGGAAAAGAAAGTAGTAGAAATTTGCACTGTTTCGTTATACAGTACAATTTCAATTCGCTGTATACTTCTATGCATTCACCGTTTTAGTTCAACGGTTCCGATAGAATTGCTATTTTAACAAAGTAAAACGAAGTGCCTTGAAGAGTGTTTTCGGGTTCGAGTCCCGGCAGTGCCATGGATGTTTGAAGTGGTTCGGAATCCACTTTAAGTCCGTCCCATTCTCATAAGAGCGTTGCAGGTGTATTGTTATTCTGTGTCCGTAGCTTATCTTCAAGCTGCACGCATCTCCTGAGTAGTACCAAGTGAGTAACATCTGTGCAGCGCTTACCGCAAGGCATCCAAGACCAAGCTGTCTGAGTGTTTGCCAGCTACATTAGAACAAAAAAAAAAGTTTAATAAATGGCTTTCATCCGAGCCACCGTGTTTCGTTCTCCCAATACAAAGATTCTTCTTCTCTGCACTAGAATGAAAAGCATCATAATTATATATCATTTTTATGTTCAATCCAAATTTCTCTCTTATTTTTTTTTCATGGAAGCGAACTTAATGATCCGAAAGAATAGAAAAGGACGAATAATTGCCCTAAATTGAAACAAAATGATATCTACGCAAAGAAATTTGAGCAATTTATTAAAAACCTAAATTGAGGTTTAATAACCTCTAAATGCGATGTTTTCATAAATGGAATGCGATTGCATGTAATTGAAATAATATAAATTACATATTCTTTATCTTTAATTATTTAAGTGTCTCTGCGAATTATTCGTGGCGTTCTTCTTGCTTTGATTTGTTAAAAAAAGTCTCACATTTTTAAGGTCGGTTTTTCTCAGGGCAATTGCATCCCACGTGAGTATTTATTTAATTGATTTCTTGCAACAAAGAGTCATTTTAAAAATTAATTTTAAGATAAAGACTGCTTCTAGGAAAAAAATTGAAATTCCGTAAGCCCCGAGAATTTTTAATTGGGTCTTACTTTTTGGGCACAGTAGTAAGTAGTGTTTGATATCCATTGCTGAATAATAATTTTTACAGAAATAAATTATTGTTTACTCTGTGTTCCAAAATTGAAATAAATATTTCATGGGTAAAAACGGCATGACATTTTCTACGAATTGAATTCTTTCTGTTTATAGCTAAATCAACTCACTGATGTTTCTTCCATAGGTAAAAACCACTGATTGCAAGGAAAAAGCAATAAATAAACCGCATGGTTAAGGCAATGGAGAAAATAGTTTTGTAACAGTTGCGCAGTTCATCTTAATTCCCTACAGCATTTGCTTCTGCATTTACTGCAACTGGATTCATACAAAATTCAATTCGTAGGCGGGCCTGCGACTTGCATTCATTTACGTAAACTCCCACATGCTCGTTTGAGAAAGACAAATGAACCATGCAATTTACTGCAACTTTACTTAATCTTATCGAGCATTTTCCTTTTTTTTTTTTTTTTTTTTTTTTTTTTAACTCTACTACTGTGTCCAAAAAGTAAGACCCATTTTCAGTTTAAAATTCCCGGAGCTTATGCTATTTCAATTTGTTTTTCTTTTATAGGTTTCTGGCACTGTCCTTGACATCTGTGTGAAATTTCACGTCAAAATATTCATGAGTGTTGAGCTACTCTCGGTTTTGTGAGACGCTAAAGCTGATTGACATCATTGATTCTTCGTCTTATTCACCAAAAATGAAACCCATAGAGTTCTACATCCACCGTATTCACCTGATTTAACATCGTTCTACTTCTGGCTACTCCCTAAACTCAAAAGACCACTCCGGGGACACCGTTTTGAATCGATTGAAGGGACATTTCAAAAAATTGCCGAAATCCGTTTTAACGTCTCACAAACCCAAGCGTCACTCAAACACTCATGAATAGTTTGACGTCCAATTTCACACAGATATCAAGGACAGTTCCAGCAACCTAAACCAACTGCACTGTTAAAATGACGGTAAAACATATATTCCAATTTGAAATATTACAAGTTAAGTTGTTATTCTTGTGAATCGTATGATCAAAGTTAAATAGAACTAAGTTGTGGTATGATATGACCTCAGAGAATCCATTTCATAACCTGAGTTGAAATTTTTAATAATGTCAATGTATATTGTGGAAGGAATAAATGAACCAAATCTAGTTGTGGTAGGAAGTGCAATATGTGCAGTTTATTATCAGTGATAAATTTGCGTAGTCTATTTTCAAAAGCATTGCATTCTTGCACGGTCTGTCTCCATCCAGTAAATAAGAATTCAAGTAATTATGAAGTGTAGATAAATCTTGAAGCGGGAAAATGCTTTTATTTTTTCAATTCCTTCTAATAGCTCACACTCTCCCTATATATATCTTGTTCACATTTTCAATCGTTCATAAAATACTTTTTATTCATCCACTCAAGTTCAAATACATTTTTCTTTGAACTTGTAGGGGATGACACTGGATGTGAATACAGTTTCTTCAAATATTAAATCAGTAATTAAATTTAATTCAATAATTTTAGGTGTTTTTTTAGATTTAAGTTGCATATATCTACCAATAGATGGCGCCAGATAAACTTAAAAAATGAATGAAAATTATTTCTAAAGGACTTTCTGCAATATAGTGATAACAAGTAGGAATTAACTTAATTTTTTTTATATATTACTTGTTTATAGTGGTTTTTCTCTGGGATGGGATGTAGGTGGAGATTTCTAAAAATGGATTCTGACTATTATGAAGGTGGTTTGAATGTCATTAAAAGTGTAAGAAAAATGTGATGATGTGGAATGTGCTCTTTAATGTCAATAGCAGTATCCCTGGATGTATGTTTCTGATGATGTTGTAATTCAAAATTTTATCAGCGAGGGTAGCAGTTATAGTTAGGAATGTGTGGTAAGTGTGAACCTGGTTTGAGATGCCAAGCTTGGATGAAAGTTTGTATATAAACAGTTTAAAGTCATCAATCTTAACCTATAAACCGTTTGGATTCCACTAGAAAATGGCGAGTTTTTTAGGATCAGCGAATTTATTGACAACAAGTATGGAAAAAAAATTATTTAAATGTTTACTAGTTGTCAATTTAATATGCTTTAAGATTTTTTTCCAAACAACTGCGTAATAACATCTAAAACATTTTTATTATATTTTTTATCAAAAGACTTTTCTACGTTTTTATTTATGAATGTTCCGATGCATCTAGGTTTCTATTTTATGTTTTCAATAGATCTAAACTTCTGCAGAAAAGATTATTTCTGTCTGAAAGTTTATCTTTATGATAATCCAATTGTGGGAAATATTACCATTTTTCAATTGGATAGATAACAGTAGTAAGTTTTGCCTATTTTTCATTTTTTTTTTTTTTAAAGTTTCTGTAGGAAGCGTTTCCAGTAGTTAATAATGTTATCCGTAGAAAGTGCTGACTGTTTTTCATTAGTTTAGTGTTATGCGCAAGAAATACTACTGTATCCAAAAAATAAGACCAGTTTCCAATTTAAATTTCCCGTGTATATGGTATTTCAATTTTTTTTTAATTCTTAATTTGTTGCCACTGTCCTTGACATCTGTGTGAAATTTCACATCAAAATATTCATGAGTGTTGGAGTTACTCTTGATTTTGGGAGAGGCTAAAACTGATTCAGGAGAGTTTTGAAATGTCTCTTCAATCTTCAATTGGATTGGTTAGTAAGTAAGTTTTATCTGTTTTTCAAATTGTTTTTTAATTTCTGTAGGAAGTGCAGTCTGTTTTCCATTAGCTTAGTGTTATGTGCAAGAAATACAACGCTGTTCAATTTCAATCTGTTCTCATTCCCCTAGCGCAGGGATGGGCCAACTCCGGCCAGCGGATAGAATTTTAATTTGAAACATAAGCAAATTAGAAGAAACATATATTTATATATTATATACCATCTCCTTTTCTACTTTGATGAAATATTATTTTTTTTTTCTTCCTTTTTTTCAAAGGACTGATGATTTTTTTTTTCTTTCTCTATTTTTGAGGTGAAGTCAGATTTGCAGGTTGAATTAATTCAGTTGCAATCTTACAATCATCTCAAGCAGTTGTTTCTAAATATGCTAAAGTTAGAATTTTACAAATCATTATCGAAAGTAAGTTTCCCAAATTTAATATCTCACGGCCAAAATCAGTGCTATGTTTGCTTCATTTTATATAATGTGAACAAGTTTTTCAACTGTGAACCTTATAAATAATTATTTCAGAAGTAGACTGACAGATGAGCATTGAGCCTCGTTCCTCGAATTTCTGTTTCATTGAGTGAATTTTTATAGTTTAAATCACTATGAAGAGACTCATTTTTTAACAGCTGCTCATTTCATTTTGTAAAAACTGCTCATTTTTAAAACGACAGAGAATTTGACTTTTGACGATCCCTTGTTACTTAAGCGAGGACCTTTGATCTCTAAAATGTGTTAAACTTTAATTTAAGCTCCATACTTTGAACAGGTTCAACTTTATTTCAAAATTGTTACCAATTCTCCCTCATGTTGCAACAAAGTAATTAAAATGTAAAACCTATTATTCATGTCCGCAATTCTATATTGCAGTTATCTGTCACACGAGGGTTTCCGAAATAATTTTGCTGTGAATAATGTGCAAGCTTTGCGTGATTAACGATGTCCTTGGTGGGCAAAGTAGCAAATTGAGTCTTGGGGGTAGTAGAACATGTTTATCCATTAAAGACTATGCAGTATGGACCTGAATACATTAAGTGAATTTGAAGGTTCACTTTCATGTTAATTATGCGTCATGTCAGTGTCACGGCAGATTATTGAAACGCTGGATAGAAAAAAAATTGTTTTATTTTTCACATATTCAAATGAAAAAGGGCCTGAATGGCCTAGTGGCTGGCACTCGGTACTACAGGTTTCGGGTTCAAGTCCCGGCATTGCCATGGATGTTTGGAGGGGTTCGGAATCCACTTTAAGCCCTAGTTCCTTTTCTCATAGAACTGTAAGAGCGTCACGGAAAAAAAGTCAGACTTCCTACCTAGGGGTGTTCCATCACAATAGAAGCTGCCTCTTTCCCTCCATCCATGAGTAGATTACTCATGGGATGTCCGTCCCGCACTGCAGGGCACTGAGGATTGGTCACAACAAACATTCGTGTCCCGGCGGTGCCATGGATGTTTGGAGTGGCTCGGAATCCACTTTGAATCGTAGGTCCCGGTCTAACAGATCGTAGAGCGTTGCAAGGTTAGTGTTACTCCGCGTCCGTAGCTCATCTTCAAGCTACACGCACCTCCTGGCCAGTGCTGGTAATATCGGTGCAGCGGTTAAGGCATCCAAGACAATTGTCTAAGTGTTTGCCAGCTGCATTAGAACAAAAAAAAAATAAATGAAAATATCTTTTATAATTCCTATATATTTGACATACAATAACTAAACGCAACGGTATTTACACAGCCCAGTCACATGAATGAGACCACCACCTACTTTCGACGTCAACGTGAAATAACCCATCGCGAAAGGCAGGTGGCAGCACATTGCAGTGGAGTGCATATAAAAGGATGTCCTAGGGCATCGGAAAGCATTTCATTCGTTGTTTTACTATATTACTATATTTAATAACTAGCTCTGCCAAAGGTGGTTATTCTGGCTTTTGACAGATGGTCACATTAATGTGACTGGACTGTGTATTTTGTTCTAACTATTTTATCAGTACAATCGGAAATAAACACATTAATTTCTGAATCAGAATTTATTAGTGTTTTGAATTTCAAGGAAAATAATCGTTTGAAAACCAATAAAAAATGTTGTCGTGATTACTGCTTAACAATGCATCCATCCAAAATACCAAACAAAAATTTTAACGTAATTCGGCAAATATTTTGCGATTCGACTGCAGGAACCTTTCCATATATAAGCACATAACATATAAATAAGAGAGACCCATAACTGATCACATTATTATTATCTTATGATCACGATATTATTATCAAATTAAAATTAAAAATATTTTTATCAATTCATGAAATAACGAAAAAACTCACTTATAACTGATTGTTTAGCATACGTTATTCTGAATTAGCATAATTGAAAAAATATTAATAATAGCAACGTTGATATCACATAATCTGAGAGCATTAAAAAATGCTTTTGTAAATGAAACGATAAATGAATTTCATAAGATTCCGGTTCAATATGACTGTTGGGCGTAGGGCTGACAACCATGTACTGTAAAGATAAAATGTCTCAAAATCTGCCAGTAGGCAGACTGCCTTGGCTCACCGTGGGGCCATTGAACAAGAATGAATAAAGTATACAAAAAGTTGATGTACATATTTTTTCTGATTTCTTGATATTTGTTCATTAAATCAATAAACACCTACACAAATATGCACATGGGTATTTTCATTCTATGTCACGAGTTACAAAATTTGGAAACGACAATAACCCCTCATGAATGGTTGTTACTACTAATCTTATCATGTTATTATTAGTCTTATCTTGCTACTACTAATCTTACCTTGCTACTGTTAATCTTATCCCCTTACTAATAATACTGTTATTAGTCTGCAATCATGAGTCCTATTGGAATATCAACAGTATTCAAATTTATTCAAGTAAAGAATATATGAAATAATTAGTGCTTTTTATAAAAGTTTAATTTAAAAAAGTTAAACAGTCTTTCTATTTATACTGTTTAGTGTAAAATTAATTAAATTAGTGTCAGTTAGTAATTATACTGTTAAATCGTAAAAAATAAGTTTTTTAATTTTTTAATATGATTTTATTTTTCATATCTTTCAAGACAAAGAAATTATTGTATCAAAGTATATTCAGAATTACCGTAATATATAGAAGAGAAACAGTATTATTAAGAGTATATTCAATACATTACCATACAGCAATATGTTGAAGAGAAACAGTATTATTAACATTATCTTCAATATAGTATGTAACATATTGAGAGTAACAGTATTTTTAACAATATCTTCAATATATTGAGTAACATATTGAAGAGAAAACACTATCTTGATTTAAGCAAGTAACATAAAAAAAAAATTTTAAAGTCAATTCCTATTTTGTTGTTCACTCTATTGCAGTCCTTTATCAATAAAGTTGAAATTTTCCTCTCAGATCTGGCGCCATCTATTATTAGATATATGCAATTTAAATTTTTAAAAAACTAAAATTAATGAATTACCTTTTAATGAATGAATTAATATTCGAAAAAAAACTATATTCGCATCCAGTGTCATCGACTACAAGTTTAAAATAAAAAATGTATTTGAACTCGAATGGATGAATAAGAAGTATTTCATGAACGATTGAAAATTTTAACAAGATATATATAGGGAGAGTGTGAACTAATAGTAGGAATTGAAAAATAGCACATGCATTTAATTTTTAAGTATAATTATAAGAATTTTTAGCATGAGCCTATATTTTTTTAAAATAGGCTCATGCTGTAATAGTACTAGATTTTATGAAAATAAATTATAAATTTAAAAAATTATACTATCTAGTATAATTTTTATCTATTAGTTTATTTTGCGCCATCTATTGGTAAATACATGCAACTTAAATCTAAAAACACTAAAATGAATGAATTAAATTTAATGAATGAATTAATATTTGAAAAAACTGTATTCACATTCAGTGTCATCCCCTACAAGTTCAAAGAAAATGCATTTGAACTCGAGTGGATGAATAAGAAGTATTTTATGAACGATTGAAAATATGAACAAGATATATATAGGGAGAGTGTGAGCTAATAGTGGGAATTGAAAAATTCGTCATCATATTCATCATGAAATTGGCCCTTTCACAAAGATTTCATGGTGAGACCCTCCACGAAGAAAACTTGTGGAGTTGCCGATAATGAAGCAGAAATTCAGAAACACTTCTTTATTTCACTCTAGTACACCACTAGTGTTTTGTGGCAGGGCAAAAAAGAAACGACTCGATCGGAAATGCGATGGAACGGATCGATCTGGAGATCAACGTTCTCCCTAAATGCATTCCAATACTTTATTCTCCCCCCGTTGGTGGCTTTTAAATCGAGAGGCTCCTAAAACAACGTCAATCCAAATGTCATTTTGGGAAGGGAAAATGGGATTATTTCCCGGAAAGCCGACGAAAGGTCTCGCTGCTTCGGTGCTTTGCGGTGCATTTCTGGATACACAGTCGTTGATCTTCGTGAAGAATCAGAAGAGCCCATAGTTTAAAGGCTCGAAACGGGTCTTATTTTAAATGCGTTTCTCAAGAAATTCTACGAGATGAAATGCATCATTTGTTTCTTCTTTTTTTTCTGTCTTATTTCTCTCTTTATATGCTTGTATATCTATTTATATATGGATCGGTGGACGATTTAAAAGAATTAGTATTTCAAATTAGTGTTAGTGTTTTAATTTATAATTTAAAAAAAAAAACGATATATTTCATACACACTTAAATTTCTTTTCATTTTACATTTTGCGATGTTTCTAATATAATAATTATACTACTGTGTTCAAAAAGTACGACCAGTTTCCAATTTAAAATTCCCGATGCTTAAGGAATTTCAATCATTATTATTTTTCTTTTTTAAATTGCTGGCACTGTCCTTGGCATCTGTGTGAAATTTCACGTCAAAATATTCATTACTGTTTGGATTACTCTTGACTTTGTCAGACGCTAAATCGGATTCCGGCGATTGTTGAAATGTCTGAATTCATTGAGCAAAGGACTTCCGCTAAATTTTGCTTGCGGAAACGTATAGAATGTTGCAGAAGGCATTTTGCGAGCATTTCTATATCGGAAAGAAATGTTTACAAGTGGTATAAACAGTTCAACGATGGCAGAGAACGCCTTGAAGACGAAGAGCCCCGGGTCGACCCTCCACATCAACCGACGAAGCTCACTTCCAAAAAAAAAAAAGATTGGGTGCTTGCAAACCGTCGATTTACAATTAAAGACTTTGCTGATGATGTTAGAAATTAAAAATTGCATTTTAAAAGATGTTTTTGGCCAGAAACGTGTCAAATCTCGATGGGTACCGAAAACACTGACTGCACCAGCTCACACTGCATTGATTCTTGTGATTTTTCGCCGAAAAATTAAACCCATATCGTTCCACAACCAACGTGTTCACCTGATTCAGCATAGTG
The DNA here is from genome assembly GCA_021605095.1 of Caerostris extrusa. Classification (NCBI taxonomy): domain Eukaryota; kingdom Metazoa; phylum Arthropoda; class Arachnida; order Araneae; family Araneidae; genus Caerostris; species Caerostris extrusa. The sequence goes on along the minus strand of BPLR01021636.1, from coordinate 22,108 downwards.
CTAGTTCTGGATATTTCCGAAATTCAAAAGACCACTCCGGGGACACCGTTTTGAGTCGATTGAAGAGACATTTCAAAAATCACCGGAATCAGTTTTAGCGTCTCACAAAACCAAGCGCAACTCAAGCACTCGTGAATATTTTGACGTCAAGGACAGTGCCAACAACCTAAAAAAAAAATTGAAATACCATATGCCCGGGAAATTTAAATTAAAATTGATCTTACTTTTTGGACATAGTAGTATGTATATCTATTTATATATGGATTGTTGGAAGATTTAAAAGAGTTAGTGTTTTATTAATTATAATTTAAAAAAACCGATAATTTTCATACACAATTAAACTTCCTTTATTTTTTACATTTTATGGTGTTTTAATACATTAATTATAAAATGTAAGTTACAAACTAATAATGATTATAACTATGTCAACATTTAAAAGATGTGAGCAACTTGTTTGAAACATTCCAAACTAACATAAACAAAAACTTAAAAACTCATCTACTTTGATTACAATTTTAAGAAAATGTTTATAAAGAATTTATAGTGTCGTTTTGCATTTGAATAACTAATTGCGTCAATATATTTTTTATTAATTAAAAAAATTAAATTACACGATTTTTTAATTTTTGGAACAGTAATATCGTTCGTTCATAATATTTAATCGTCCAAATCATAATGGAGAGTTTATTCGTCCTAATCATCATGGAGTTACCTTTCAATAAATGCTTCTTTAATTGCATCTTCGAACTTTGTGTATAATATTCGCCTAGTTATTATCATTTTTTCTACTTGTGCATTTATATACGGATTTATTTATTTTTACATTCTTTCAATATATTTTTATAATGCTAATAAACAGTACTTCAAATTGGAAGTTAAGAAAAGAGAATAAAAATTCTTATTTACTACTGTGGAAAAAAATAAGACCAAGTATTTTTTTTCAAAACTCTTTATTTATTCTTCCAAATTTATTTCATCGCCTTCAAAGTAATCCTCCGGACACGATGCACTTATGCCAACTTGTTTTCCAATCCTCAATGCATGGTAAAAAGTCATCGGCAGGGAGGGCCTTCAAAGCGCGTGCCTATTCACGTAGAATCTTTTCGATCAACACAAAACGGTGTCCTCGGAGTGGTCTTTTGAGTTTAGGGAATATCCAGAAGTCGCACGGTGTCAATATGGGGGTTGTGGAACGATATGGGTTTCATTTTTGGCGAAAAAGACACAAAGAATCAACGCAGTATGAGCTGACGCATTCAATGTTTTCGGTACCCATCGAGATTGGACGTTTTTGAGACCCAAAATGGAAGTGACCAGTCCTCTTGAAATTCCAACTTTATTAGCAAAGTCCCTTATTGTAAATCGACGGTTTGCAAGCACCCAATCTTTAATTTTTTAGGCGTGAGCTTCCTCGGTTGAGTTGGAGGGTCGACCCGAGAGCTCTTCGTCTTCAGCAAGGTCTCTAATTGTAAATGTACGGTTTGCAAGTAACCTAATTATGAAAGAAAATGGAAATTCCGTAAGTCCCGGGAATTTTAAATTGAAAATGGGTCTTACTTTATGGACACAGCAGTATTAGTACATTATAAATTCTTGCACTGAGCTCAGCCAAGGATTCTTTTTTATTCATGGCCAAACACGAGTTTATAACTGTTAATGGGAACAAAATACCATACTAATTTTTAAAAACATAGCCATAATACGAGACATAAATTGTTAATCCATTTTCCTCCAATGATGACATGGACAATTTGTTGTGTTCATTGTTAACCAACAATGACAACAAAAAACACATCACTTTCATTATCAGCCTCTAAACGATAACAAATTGTTCTGTAAACGATACTGCTTATCGCATAAGATGCAATCTTAAAGTTATATATCTGATGTCTTTGCCTAGGCCTTTCTGTGTCGATAGCATCAGCGAATTGGCTGCCCCAACACAAAGATGCTTAATAATTGAAAACTTCCGGAACACGTTCATCTGGCATTCTCCGTCCTCGGTATCTCTGGTAATCCAGAGCTAATGCCTGATCAGAAGGACGATAATAATCGGATTTGTTATGGTTTATTTGGCACGGCGTCCATTATTCATGCCGGGTGGTTCTTTTTCGTTTCTTCCTATGACAGGCAGGAGTCGTTTTGGGTGCTGTCAGAAGAATGATTTGCCTTGAGCTACTGGACATTCTGAGGCTAAGAGGTTTAGCCTTTGCCATCGGTTAAGAATTTTATTCGAATTTATCTCTTGAATGAAGAGGAAGTATTTATATGGAATAAAGTGTGCATAAGGATGTTTATTCATGGAATTTATATTCTTATGGTTACGTATTTTTTGATAGGAAACAATTTTTTTTTTTAATCTGATCTTGTGTACATGGATTACTACAGACCATTTGCTTAAGGGTAGCAATAGCGAATGAAAGAATAAACATGAAAGCTCAGAGTTTTTTAAATCCCTCATGTATAAGTCAACAAAGTTTTCACGTTACAGAAAAGAAATAATAATACAGAAAATTCTGTTGTTGTTGGACTCATCCTCAATGTCCTGCAGCATGGGACGGACATCCCATGAGTGATCTACTCATGGATGGAGGGAAAGCGGGCAGCTTCTGCTGTGATGGAACACACCTAGGTAGAAGTCTGACTTTTGCTCCATGACGCTCTTACAGTCCTATGAGACCGGGACCTACGGCTTAAAGTGGATTCTGAACTACTACAAACATCCATGATACCGCCGGGACTCGAAACCTGTGGTACCGTGCGCCAGAGCGCTAGACACTCGACCATTCAGGCCCACACAGGAAATTCTTGTAGTGGCTGCCAAAAATTTAAATTCTACACAAATACTAACAAATGGGATTACATTAAGTATTGTTATCTATAGTTATCATCTTTTTTCCAGAAAATGCAACAACTATCCTGATAACGGAATGTTGGTTATTTGTAGAAAAAAAGAAGATTTTAGTAGTAGGTTTGTCCCCTTTAAAGATAGATCTGTTAAAGATGGAAGAACTTAGCAATATCAATCTGAGAGATGAAGTAAAGGAGTTTTTGGTTGAAACAGAACTTTTCTTTCAATTCCTTCTATTAGCTCACACTCTCCCTCTATAAATCTTTTCAAATTTTCAATCGTTCATAAATAAAATAAACTTAAAAAAAATGAATGAAAATTATTTATAAAGGACTTTCTGCAATAGTGGAAAAAAAGTAGGAATTGACTTACAAAAATTTTTTTATGTTCAATGCATGCAGAACACATATATATATGCATACACATACATACCTTTGCATACATATAGACATCATTGCAATGTGCATTGCTACATGTATACAAATAAATGTGGTTTTTTTTGTTTTAGCACATTCTTTTAGTTAGAGTGTTTACGTTCAGTAAAAACAAAAAACACAACTTTTTTGTCAGTTTTTGTCTCATTTTAACAAAAAATAGTCTTCATGTTTTTCAATGTTGTATAACTCAATTAATCAAAAGCATCAAAAGAATCTTCCATAAAGACATTATTTGAAAAGTGTGGCTGCGAACCAGCTCGGTGGCCTTGATTAAATTTTTTTTTTTTTTTTTTTTTTTTTTTTTTTTTGTCAAATTTGAAACCGACTTCTTAAAATAGAACGCAGTACGATACACAGTTATACTTACGAATATTAAAAATTAATTTATAAAATAGTAAAAAAAAAATTTTTTCAATGCTATGCATGCATGCACATACAGAGAAAAAGTGATACAGTGAACTTTTTCGTAAAGATTTTCTATTTCGCTTACTTACGGCTATTAAAAAACACAATGTATGTCAGAAACAAATCTTCAGAAACCCTGGAGGGAGAAAGATACTGTAGAAATACACTTCATTCTCTTTTTGCACGAACATTTTTTTTTTACACGATTTTGATTTAACACGAATTAGAAAGAAAAAAAAATAATAATTCCCTTTTCACACAACACATTAAACCAATGCGACATACCACGTTAATGTGACTGGACTGTATACACTCAACAGCCAAAACATTATGACCACCCCAACATTTTGCAATGAACTCGCCTGGATGGCGTGGAAGGCACGTGATCAGGTGGAAGTGGTATTTAACTGGTATTAAGTGGTGGCATTAATCCATGCCAAGGCTGGTTGAAGCTGTGTTGCGCGCCAAAGATGGGCCAACTCGTTATTGACAGGTGGTTATAATGTTTTGGCTCTTGAGTGTATACAGTCCAGTCACATTAACGTGACCACCTGTCAAAAGCCAGAATACAGACTCTTGTATATTCTGGCTTTAAGTGGAGTGTGGTATTAAGTGGAATTCTTTATATACACTCCACTGCAATGTGCTGCCACCTGCCTTTTGGGATGGGTTATTTCACGTTGACGTCGAAAGTCGGTGGTGGTCCCATTAATGTGACTGGACTGTGTATATATATATATATATATATAAACATCGTGACACGTATATAATATATATAATATATATATATATATATATTATATATAATTACCGTGTCACGATGTTTGTTCGGGATGAACTCTGAAACTAACAATTCGATTTTAACTTTTTTTTTAACTTTTTTCTTAAATGTGTGTTTTGTTCCAACTTGAGAGATAGGATAGTTTTTATTCAGTTTTTTTTTTTTTTTTTATTCATTTAAATACAAAATCGACGATTTTCATATTTCGTCATTTGGCGCAACTAAAATTTGCGATTTCTCATCCGATGGATGTAATTTTGAAAGTACATTCAAAATACAAGGTCAGGTGTACCATAAGATTGGGTCGTTGATGTCAATATCTAACGAAGTGCCAAAATTTCTTCACATTTATTTTATGGGCAGTTCTGAAGAACGTGTGACAACTCGATGTCAGTATAATTTTATCGAACAAGCAAGTACAAAAAGCTATTGTAGAATTGGAAAAATCTTTTAGAAAAGCATAACCAACTTATTAAATTATTTAACGAATTTATTTATTTTGACGAAAGACATATTAACAAGAAATAGTGCTCATCGCTTAGTTCTTAGATAAATGAAAGTAATGATTATTGAAAATTAAATTTGGTACAATAATTATAAAACAGTGTTAAAAAATCAACATTATCTACCTCATTCATTAAATGAATAAAAAATTAAACATTTTCTATTCGTTGAAGCTTAATTTGAACTTTTCATCATTCTTTACCAATCACTTCCTTAAAAATACCAATTATAGTATCTAATAATTGAACGAAATACAAAAAAGCCACAGAAACGCGTGGCCGGGTCTGCTAGTATATATACACTCATGTCCATAAATTAAGGATAATTCAGAATCACACAGAAATTGAACTCTAAAATAAAAATTTCACCTGTTGAATTATCACACACATCTTGAAGAAGAATATGCAAATTACAAGAAACCACAGATGGCGCGGATAGTACGTCACAATGACCAGAGTGTAAGAGAGGGGTATATAAGGAATGGTGGCAAAGAAGTAAAATTGTTCACAAGCGCTTAAAATGCCTTTCAGTGCAATAACCGCATAGTTATGGCACAAAGGAAGCATTTGGATGATTTTTTACGTGGTAGAATTATCGGACGACTGGAATGTGAACGTACCCAGCTGGAAGTATCCGACGAACTTGGAATCGCCCAGAGTGTCATCTCCAGGCTTTGGCAACGATTCCAAGATGATGGTAATGTGAGTAGATGTTACAGCACAGATCGCTCCCGAGTTACAATGCCGAATGAGGACCGGTATTTAGCAGTTACTGCCAAAAGAAACAGACGGAGCACAGAATCAGACCTGTCTCGACAGCTCTCTTCAGCTACCGGTACGGCAGTTTCAAGGCAGACCGTGTACAGTCGCTTAGGGAACATTGGTCTATATGCTCGTAGGCCTGTCAGATGTGTTCCACTTACCGCAACTCACTGTCGCCTGCGATTAACCTGGAGTAGAGAACATGCATTGTGGACACCGCAACAGTGGTCTTGTGTGATGTTTTCCGGCGACTCCAGGTTTAGTTTGCAGTCTGATTCTCGCCGGACTTTCATATGGAGAGCGCAGGTACCCGTTACCACCAAGAGAACACCATTGAACGACACCGTTACGGTGGTGCAGGATGGCTCGTTTGGGGAGGAATTATTCTTGGTTCCAGAACTGACCTGCATGTTAAGAGTGTAACGATGACAGGCCACATCTATCGGGATGTCATTCTGGAACAACATGTACGTTTGTTTCGGGGCGCCATGGGTGCTGAATTTCTGTTTATGGATGACAACGCCCGTCCTCACCGTGCAAACATTGTAGACGAATGCCTTCCATTGGAGGATATCACCCGTATGGATTGGCCAGCATACTCACCGGACTTGAATCCAATAGAGCATGTGTGGGATATGCTTGGCCAACGAATTGCAGCCCGTCAACCCTCCCACCGGTCAACCGGAACTTCGGAGGGCATTGCTTGTTGAGTGGTGTAATATTCCCCAAGATCAGATTGATAATTTGATACTCAGCATGCCTAGGCGTTGAAAGGCCTGTATTGCATCGTCCGGGTGACATACTCTAAATTAACCATCATACTAACCATGTTATACTGTTTTTTGTAAATAGGTTCTGTTTTGAAATTTGCTCCACGGAGTAAAAATCGCAATTTTATTAATTATGTCAAACATATAGCATGTTTTTGGCTCTTTACCTTTTGTTTAATCAATAGACTTTACAAATACGTCAAATTTGTTTTCCTTCTGTCTCTTTCTTTGCCTGAACAAGGAGTGAGTTGGAAAACACGACCTTTTTTTTTGCCCAAAAGTTGCTACACTCTCAATGTGCATTCAATTCTGTTTTTACCCGATTTTGATTTAACACGAATTTAAAAAAATTTAGTGTCCTTATTTTACACGACTTTTTTGAATTCCCATGTTCGACCCAAATTCTAAGATGAAAATTTCGCTTTACTTTTATAACTGTGACATTAATGAAATGCGATTTCCATTTGTGGGAATTCCCAGAATTTAGATAACCTCAATGTGGAAATTCGTGTGTTTTCTCTGCATTTTGAATAGAGTGTTCAAACTGCAAAGCACCTTTTGATTTTTACCGAATCTTCTTTCTTTGTTCTAATGCCGCTGGAAAACACTTAGACAGTTGTCGAATGCCTGAAGGCAAGCGCTACACGTACGTTACACCCTTAGTACTACCCAGGAGGTATTTGCAGCTTGAAGATAAGCTACGGACGCGGGGTAACACTACCTCCGCAACGCTCCATGATCCTGTTAGACCGGGACCTACGGTTTAAAGTGGATTCCGAACCCCTACAAACATCCATGGTACCGCCGGGCCTCGAACCCGAAACCTGTGGTACCGAGCGAGAGAGCGCTAGCCACTCGGCCATCAGGCCCCACATTAAATATATTATTATACTTATTAATGTACGTTTATCTGTAAAAACTGTGATGCAAATCACATCAAAGCCCATACCTAATAAAAAAACTCGGGATGAAATCCACTGGTGGTGCTCATTGCAGTCACTGCTTTTAGAAACTAGATGATGATGAGTCGAGGAAAACTGTAGAACATTACATGCGATATATATTAGACTCACTAATTGAAACTAATTCATACGAGTATACTGTGACGTATAAATCATATAAAAATCTGTTAAAACCATTATACCGTCGGGGCTCACTGATATTTTGTCAGTATAGTGTTGGAAGTATATATACCTATACATTATGTATGGGAAATTCAGGCCCCATTTTTACGAATCTTTGTTTGATTAATTACAACTGAAATATTTTTCGGTAGTCCTTACATAATGGTATATAATGTTACCTAAAACAAACGCGAAACGGAAAGAGATCTCTTTGGATGTTAAAATTCATGTTTTAGATCGCCTTGCAACTGGACAAGGAGTGACGTCTGTAGGAAAGCGTTTTGGTCAAGGGACTCAAACTTAAAGTTAATTTTATTACAGACAATGGAAACGACCATCCGGTCTTAGAACACCGAAACGCGCAATTTGTGTTGCGGCATTTAAAACGATTCATTGCGACGTTTAAAACATACTGCATTCAATGCATAAAGTGGAAATTCCAATCCGTTTCGGACGAACGGAAAGATCAATTAGTCATTGATGAAAGGAATTTCCAGTCATTAGCGGTAGGAATTTTCAATTGCGAATCCATTTGAATGAGAGCCGGCTGAATGACCACCCTCCACTTTGAATGCATGTTGGAAAGCTATTTGGCCATAATCTATCAAAAATAAAGATTCCTTATTGCGACCTTATTAATACGCTTTTATTATTTTCACCTGTATGTTTGTTTGTTTGTAACTGAATCTTTGGGCTCGATTTTGCTCTACTTTAAGCGATCCGATTTAATTTAAACTTTGTAGACTTATCAAGGACCGACGACACTAAAATGTTTTGATCAGTTTATTATCTCATCATGATTAGGATAGCCAGGAGGAGTGATACTATTTCAACTTATGTAAAAGAGCAATTTAACCCATGTAGAATGAAAGTACCTAAGGCATTCAAACCTACGTGGGACAACGCACCTGACTACGGATCAGGAGATTCTCTGTTCGAATACTGGCTGGCTCGACCTATTCGCATTTAGCCTTTGTTTTACTCGCAATTAAATTATTGTAAGAACTATAGTTCCAGTCCTCCTTACCGGGACCTCATTTAAGTATTATAGTTTAAAAACACGCTTTTAGAGTTAATCAAAGTAAAAAATAAAAATAATCGTTAACATAAGAATAAAATGACTATTCTAAAAGCGTGGGGTGCTCGATATCAATCGTTATAATTTTTCACACATTTCATTCCGAAATGCAGAGCTAGTTTAAAAATGTCATACAAAGCACCCACGCTTTTAGAACAGTGACATTCATTTTCTCGTCAGCAATTTTATTCTTATGTTAACGATTATTTTTTAGTTTTTAGTTTAATTCACTCTAAAAGTTTTTTTTTTTTTTTTTTTTTTTTTTTTTTTTAACTATAATTTTCTGTTCGTGAATGAGTGACGTATTTTTGTTTGTTTGTTTGTTTTCTTTTCTTTTCAAATAACGAATCACTTTGTGCCGATTTACTTTTTCCATGGGCATTCTTTATGAAATAAAATGTTTACGATCACAACATGAAAACTCTTTTTCTATTGTGTTTATTGTATTGTTTTTGCTAATTTCTTAGGATTGGAACCAATCTTCTGTTTTTCCATAGATGCAATCTATTTTTTACAAGTATTCTTCGGGAACGTATCAAAAACAAAGATCCCGTCCGTACTAATTTTGTGTTCATTAATGAGTGACTTTTTTTAATTCCTTCTATTAGTTCACACTCTCCCTCTATATATCTTGTTCCAATGTTCAATAGTACATAAAATACTTTTTACTCATCCAATCACGTTCAAATACATTTTTTTAACTTGTAGTGGATGACACTTGATGTTAATATGGTTTTCCCAAATATTAAATCATTCATTAAATTTAATTCATTCATTTTAGGTTATTTTTAGATTTAAGTTGCATGTATCTGCGAATAGATGGCGCCAGATAAACTTAAAAAAATGAATGAAAATTATTTATAAAGGACTTTCTGCAATAGAATGAAAAAAAGTAGGAAGTGACTTTAATTTTGTTTTTTATATTACTTGTTTTTATCGTTCTTTGTGATTCATTAAATGCTTTTATTTATCAAAACAAAAAAAAAAAAAAATAAATTGTCACGAAGTAATAATTTACATTCGTATACAAAATTCAGTTACAGTTAACCTGTAACCGCTGAAGAATATTTCCTCAGAACATTTTTGTCGGATGGAAAATCGTTTTCAGAAATGGTTCTCCGCCGTTTACTTAGCATTAGAAATGCTTCGCGTTGCCAGATCCTCCTCTATAAAACAGAGGGCTTCAATATTTTATTTCGTCTCAGGTAGCTTTCCGCCAGCGAACGGAACGAGTATTTGATCTGTTCGAAAAAGGATAAAAAATGCGGTTTGGGCAAATAGCGAAATAAAAGTATTCCATTCACTTACCGCAAACCTCGAGGATATATTGTACAGATACCGGCTTATTTACTTTAACTGACTTAGCATGGAGTGGCTGTATTTTCCGTTAAATATTTTTTTCAATTCCTCTATTAGCTCACACTTTCCTATATATATATCTTGTTCACATTTTCAATCGTTCATAAAATACTTTTTTATTCATCCACTCACGTTCAGATACATTTTTCATTTTAAACTTGTAGTGGATGACACTGGATGTTAATCCAGTTTTTTGTCAAATATTCATTCCGTAATTGAATTTAATTAATTAATTTTAGTTTTTTTTTTAGATGTAAGTTTCATGCATCTACCAATAGATGGCGCCAGATAAACTTAAAAAAATGAATGAAAATGAATGGAATTGACTTAAAATTTTTTTTAATATTACTTGTTTTCTTTCTTTTCAAATGACGATTTACTTTGTGTCATCTACGTGCAATCTTTATGAAATAAAATGTTTAAGATCCTAACGTGCAAACTCATGGTTTATTATACTATTTTTAGTGAATTCTCAGTATTGGAACCAATCTTCTATTTTTCCACAGATTCTATTTTTACACAATTTTTTTTTTTACACGTATTCTTTGGAAACCTATCTATCGCGTAGAAACAGAATTTGGTGTATACTACTGTGTCCAAAATTAAGACCAGTTTTCAATTTAAATTTCCCGGCCATATGGTACTTTAATTTATCTTTTTTTTTTTTTAGGTTACTTAGGTTTTTTGGCACTGTCCTTGACATCTGTGTGAAATGTGACGTCAAAATATTCATTAGTGTTTGAACTATGCTGGCTTTGTGGGAGACGCTAAAACTGATTCCGGCGATTTTTGAAATGTCTCTTCAATCGACTAAAAAAAGCTGTCACCGGAATGATCTTTTGAGTTTAGAGAATAGCCAGAAGTAGCACGATGCTAAATTAGGCGAATACGGTGGTTGTCGAACGATATGGGTTCCATTTTTGGAGAAAAAATCACGAATAATCGATGCAGTGTGAGCTGGCGCATTCAGTGTTTTCGGTACCCATCGAGACTGGACGCATTTGTGCCCCAAAACATCTTTTAAAATGGAATTTTGAAATTCCAACATCATCAGCTCTATTTGTAAATTGACACCCAAACCAATTGACATTTCAAACACCCAATCTTTAATTTTTTTGGACGTGAGCTTCGTCGGTTGAGGTTGGTGTCGACCAGAGGACTCTTCGTCTTCAAAGCGTTCTCTGCCTTCTTTGAACTACTTATACCCCTTTGTAAACATTTCTTTCCGATATAGGAATGCTCACCGAATGCCTTCTACAGCATTCTAGGCGTTTCTGCAAACAAAAAATGTATTCAATGAATTCAGACATTTCTGAAATCGCCGGAATCAGTTTTATCATCTCACAAAGCCAAGCTTAGCTCAAACACATCAATATTTTGACGTCAAATTTCACACAGATGTCAATGACGGTGCCAGTAACCTAAAAAAGAAAAAATTGAAATTCCATATGCTCGGGAAATTTAAATAGAACATTGGTTTTACTTTTTGGGCACAGTAGTACACATAAAAATCAAGCATTAAAAATTCAGGAATGAATGTAATGCAGGAATGTGGGGAATATCTTATTCATCTACCTCCGTTTGTAGCGGTATTATGCCATTTTATAGTGTTGTGATCTGCAAGATTAGTACGGCGTTTTTATTTTTATTTGTCTGCTGCAGTTGAGAATACAGCGGGAAGTTCATTCATCTACGAAGCCTGAATAATCTACGAAGATATATCAGGCAGTGCGTCCCCTTCTGGTGTGTGTGCAGGTGCTTCTTTCCTTCAAGGTGAAACCTCTGAGGACCATTGAGATATGCATGATTTCGACTTTTAAACGCAAAGATCCTACATTTCGGGAATAACATAACAGGCGGGCTGAAATCCGTGACTTCCACATTTTCCACCTGCGCCTTTCTTTCACTCTCAACATTAACAACCAAAGAGGACTGAATCTGCAAACTTTCTTCGTATATGATAACAGGTGGGCTAAAAGGTTCGTAGGCTGACACATAGATGGGGCTACTAGTATTAACTCCATATAATTTTTAGTTAGCCCCAACCTTCAAAAAGACACGTGTATAAATTTGACAGCTGTTGCACTATTAGTATGTGAGTTAGAGCCTTTTTAGTGAAGCAACTTTTGTTAGTTTGAAAAATGGATAAAAAGGAATTTCGTGTGTTAATTAAAGCATCGCTTTTTGGCGAAAAAAAAAATACTATTGAAACCAAGGCTTGGCTTGATAAACATTATTTGGACTTTGCACCAGGAAAATCAACCGTAGAGAAGTGGTTTGCTAAATTTAAACGAGGCGAAATGAGCACCGAGGACGATGCACGCAGTGGACGCCCCAAAGTGGCTGTTACCGAAGAAAACATCCGAAAAGTCCACAAAATAATTTCTGATAACCGTAAAAGTGAAGTGGATTGAGATAGCTGAGACCTAAAGATATCAAAGGAAAGTGTTCGACCTATCGTGAAGGAATATTTGGATATGCGCTCTGTTCAAAGTGGGTGCCGCGCGAGATCACAATCGACCCAAAACAACAACGAATTCATTATTCTAAGCAGTGTTTGGAGCTGTTCAATCGTAACAAACCCGAACTTTTGCGTCGATAAGTGACAATGGATGAAACATGGCTCCATCATTTCACACCGAGTCAATCGACAGTCAGCCGATTGGACTGCACGTGATGAACACTAAAAATGCTATAACTCGCATACTAATAGTGCAACAGCTGTCAAATTTATACACGTGTCTTTTGAAGGTTAGGGCTAACTAAAAATTATATGGGCTTAATACTAGTAGCGCCATCTATGTGTCAGCCTACGAACATTTCAGCCCACCTGTTATGTCTGCATGGCATAGAAAAGGTACATAAAGTTTGTGAATGAAAACTGCATTTAAACTTCATCTCCACACTCAAAGTTAACATAATCTTCATTTTCAGTAGAAATGTCATTTGATGACAAATTGCAAACCCATTGTAACTTGCAAAAAATTGCAAAAACTCGCGACTGCAATCGCAAAGAATTGCAACTTCGCAAAAAAAATTGCACTTGTATATATAACTTCATAGTTTCTGTTTTTAATACTCGTTCATTTAAAAACTTTTAAATGGAACCTCCAAAAAATAATAAGAAAGTTTGGATGAGAGAAAGTCCCAGAATAAAATCCTAGTTCCTTTCACTTTGGAATTCTATTAGTATTTATTTTTTATATTTTATTGTGTTTTTATATATATATTTAAAAAGAGGTCCATATTTGATGGGAAAACTGCATTTAGAGAGTTTATTTTCTATTAGTTAATGGCGGTAGGGGATGAAACGTTTAAAAAAGAAATTTTATATCTTATTGATGAATGCGAAGTTATATTTGGAGTAAAAATTTTATTTTCCAAATTCATATACCTTGTATTTTGTTATTTTACTTCTTTCTAACTGGTAATAAAACAAGTAATATAAAAAAAAAAAATTTTAAGTCAATTCGTACTTTTTTTCACTCTATTGCAGAAAGTCCTTTATAAATAATTTTCATTCAGTTTTTTATCTGGCGCCATCTATGGGTAGATATATGCAACTTAAATCTAAAAAAAATTTTAATTAATTAATAAAATTTAATTATTAAGGAATTAATATTTGAAAAACTGTATTAACATCAAGTGTGATCCACTACAAGTAGGGATTGCAATACCGGTATTCCGAGATACCGAATACCGGTATTTTGAGCCATTTGTACAATTTTGCAATACCGGTATTCACAAGTTTAAATACCGTTCTTTCGGTATTTACTAAAAATTTAGAATTCTTATCTGAGAAATAATTCTTATCTGTGAAATTCTTATCCTTATCTGAAAACTAGAAATTCTCATCTGTGAAAACAAGGTTGTAGTTGTGAAGAAAGTGTGTAATATTGCGATATTTTTTTAAATTAGTGAGTTTGTTATTCACATTGTAATTGCATATCATACTTCAGAGTTCAAACTATTTTTCAGATTTATTATATATATACTCATAAATAATACCCCATAATAATGAATAAGAACGTAAAAAATCAGTTGATAATACTTCGGTTTGGTTTCATTATTTATATGATGAAAAGAATATGGTGGTAAAAAAATATGTAAAAATATATGTAAAAAAAAATTTTTCAAGAATTTTTAAAGTGAATGGGGGAAGTACAAGCGGACTCCATACACATTTAAAAACGAAACATGATACAAATTTGTGAAAAGGAAATAATCTAATTGCGATGAAGATACAAACTTAAGCACAGTTTCTAAGCCCAAGCTATCAGGGATTTTAGATTATTTTTAAAAAAAATATAATTTGGATGAAATTATAAGTAAAATGACAGCATTAGATGGTTTACTATTTTGAGTGTTTTTTGTGATAATTGCATTCTCTAATAAAACTGGCAAATGAAATAAAAAAACGCCTGTGTTTTCTTACTTTTCTAAAATTTCTAATACTGATATTAAAACCGGAATCCCTGTATTAAGATCTAAGAAATATTGAACTTTTGGTCCGATATTGCAATCCCTAACTACAAGTTTCAAAAATGTATTTGAACGAGTGGAGAAATAAAAAGTATTTTATCAACGGTTGAAAATTTTAACAGGATATATATACGGAAAGGAGCTAATAGAAGGTATTGAATAAAAATTTAACTATTGATTCGTTTTCACAGAGAACATCATTCTAGTATAAAACTCAAATTCATATTTTTACTTTTTTACGAAGGTGAAATGTTATGTAATCTTCCATTTTCTTTTCAAAATCTGTCTTCTATGTTTTATTTGAAATTTAAATTCAAAACAAAAATTTTGAATCTTTAGCCTGCATTAATCCATATAAGAATAATTTATTTATTTAAAAAAAAAAAAAAATATATTTTGATAAATAATAAATATTTTAAATAAAAAGTAGACTGAAATGACAAAAGTCATTTCTGGGATAGTTCAATATGCAAATTTTCAGATGGCAGTAGCATCGCGTAGAACAGGTATAAATGCGCAGTGCTTTCGCAGAGCTTTCATTTCTGTTCAAGTTATTCATGTGAAGAGGTTTTTACGTGATGATGACCGCACGACGGGAATTAACAGACTCTGAACGCGGAATGTTAGTTGGAGCTAGACGCATGGGTCATGCCATTTCGAAATCGTTAGGGAATTCAGCATTCCCAGATCCACTGTGTCAAGAGTGTGCCGAGAGTATGAAATTTCAGGCATAACATCCCACCATGGACAGCGCAGTGGTCGACCGCCTGCACTTAACGACCGAGACCGGCGACGTCTGCAAAGAGTCGTAAATTCTAACAGACAAGCAACACTGCGTCAAATAACCGCAGAAATCAATGTGGGACGTACAAGGGACTTGTCTGTTAGAACTGTGCGGAGAAATTTGGCTTTCTTGGGCTATTCCAGCAGAAGACCGACTCGAGTGCCTTTACTGACAGAACGACATCGCTTGCAGCGACTCTCGTGGGCACGTGAGCATATCGGTTGGTCCCTAGATGAATGGAAAACCGTGGCCTGGTCCGATGAGTCACGATTTCAGTTGGTAAGAGCTGATGGTAGGGTTCGAGTGTGGCGCAGACCCCACGAAGCCATGGACCCAAACTGTCAGCAAGGCACTGTTTAAGCTGGTGATGGCTCCGTAATGGCGTTGGTTTTTTTTCATGGCATGGACTTGGTCCTCTGGTGCGACTGGACCGAACATTGACTGGAAATGCTTATGTTCAGCTACTTGGAGATCACTTGCAGCCATTCATGGACTTCATGTACCCAAACAACGATGGGATTTTTATGGATGACAATGCGCCATGTCACCGGGCCACAACTGTTCGCGATTGGTTTGAAGAACATTCTGGACAATTCCAACGAATGATCTGGCCACCTAGATCGCCCGACATGAATCCCATCGAGCATTTATGGGACATCATCGAGAGGTCTGTTCGTGCCCAAAATCCTGCACCATCAACGCTTTCACAATTATGGACGTCTATCGAGACAGCATGGCTCAATATTCCTGCAGAAGACTTCCAACGACTTGTTGAGTCCATGCCACGTCGAGTTGCTGCACTTCGCCGGGCGAAAGGAGGGCCGACACGATATTAAGAGGTATCCCATGACTTTTGTCACTTCAGTGTATATCTTGTTCACATTTTCAATCGTTCGCAAAACACTTTTAATTCATCCACTCAGGCTCATGTGCATTTTTTGAAACTTGTAGTGGAGGACACTGGATGTTGATACAGTATTTTCAAATATTTTTTTTTTTTTTTATTTCCAATGGCAGATTATGAACAGTTGCAGAACAAAGAAATATAAAAAGAACAGAGAATACAACAAAGCATGCTGAAACAGAGTTCATTCATCTAACATATCTCCCAATATCGCTCGGCGAGAAAAGTCTTGCATCAGAGCAGGGCAGTGCAGTAGATGCGTGGAGTCCATAACCTCTCCAAAGCTGCACAGAGCTGCATATCGGGGAAGGAACAATTTTGAGTCTGTAAAGGTGTTTACGCAGGCAGTCATGTCCAGTGGCTAGTCGAAAATGAGGGACTGCTCTGCGCCTTGGATCATTGCATAGATTTGGGATGGCATTCTTCCAGGACTTTTTGGGAAACACGGTTATAGAGGTCTTCTTGAGCGCGGACTTTAATTGATCTTTTGATAGAGTGGAAGGGTATAAGACGAGATATTTTTGTGTGATTAACATTTGAGGTGGAATTTTTATAAATATTAATTTTCGAAACCTAATTGAAAATTACACATTTGCGTATCATTTTGCCTTTTAACTTTTTTCTTTTTTTTTTTTCCTTTCAGAATCCAGAATCCAGTTCGTCGATTTAAAGTGCTAGAAATATGGCAAACATAAAGAAATATCTTTATGGTAAGTTTTCTACATTTTTACCTGTTTTCTTGTTGAGGAGAATTGACAGTTGAAAAAAAAAAAAAATTACGATTATAAAAACTATAATGATTAAAAAATGCATCCCATTCGAAATCAAAAGAATTATATTACTTTATGCAAGATTATAAAAACATAACTTGCTTTTTTTAAATAAAAACAATTGTAAGAATATATAATTATTTTTATTTACGTAAACATTTATTTTAACATTTTTGGTACATATATATATTGTTCTATGGAAATTAGTTTTAGGAGTTTCCTTGAAGTCAGTCCTTCAACTTTGAAAATAAAAGAAAATTTTATGCCATGCAAGGGCTGCATCGACCTTACCCACTTAGCACTACCCAGGGGTGTGCGTAGCTTGAAGATAAGCTACGAACGCGGAATAACAAATACCCCCACAACGCTCTACGATCCTATTAGACCGGGATCTACGGTTTAAAGTGGATTCGAACCACTACAAACATACATGCCACTGACGGTAATCGAACCCGAAACCTGTGGTACAAAGCGTTAGCCACTCTGCTATCAGGCCCCATGATTTTGATGTCAAATGTTTATTAACGGGAATAAAATATAAAATTATTTTTAAAAATTCGTGTTTTAATTTATTTAAAGTCTTTGAAATTTTAAATAGTATACGAGAATACGTTAAATAGTACGCGGTATACGAGAATACTAAACGTCGCCACACAATGCGACAGTGTTTGAATAAATAAGCGCTGTCTCCTTCATGGGATGCATACCGTTACAGTTACCGGTATTAGAACCGATATGAAAAATATAAAAAATAAAAAAATTAATGAAATGCGTGCTTTTTTCAATGGTTATAAAGCTGCCTTTTTCAAAGCAAGTCGTTATAGTTAAACATAAGTTTTAAATATACCTTTTACTGTACACAATTACTAAAATACTAAAACTGCATGCTAGGCCGTGACAACTTAGTAACTGTAACCCCAAAACCCCAGCTGGTTCTTGAAGCGTGCTCGAGAAATGTTCTGAAGCATTCGTTTCTGTTTTCTGATTTGCTATTCGTTCTGTTGATGCTACTTACTTATTCGTGCTGTTTGCATATTCATTATTGCGAATTATACATTATCTACTTCATTGTGTTAACTCAATACATTATGCTTTCCATAAGTTCTTTGAATATTTAATTCCTTTTAAAAGAATAAAAAGAAAATTTCACATATTAATAAAAAAAATAATAATAAATCTGTTCAGCGCATTTCTATTTCACCCTATATAATTATACTTTTACAAGACTGCAATTATTGTCATATCTATTTATGAATACTTTGTGGAATACATCGTAACAGCTTTCCAATTTCAATCCATAAAAATACGTTTATTGTCTTTCAGAAAACTACAAATATATATCAATATACATTTGTAGGTTTGTGATAGACAATAGACAAAACTACAGCCCCTAAAGGAAAACTCTCTATTATTTACTTAATAAATAACAAAGACCCTCATGTCCAAACAACTCTTCAGCATTCTAACTATAAATAACAACAACTTACTACACCCATACTACCCCATATACACCCTACTCATCAAACAACTTACTACTCCCATTTTAAGTATAATGCATTGGGTTGAAAAGATTTTTAAAAAACCGTTGATCAGTCTGCAACCAAATGGCGCGTCTTTCAAGACCTATTGATAAATTCGATTGATTGATGAGTTGCTTTTTTGTTCTTTCTGACCCAGCCATAACAACTCGCTACGACCGTTAGGAATACAAAACTTTTTTTTTTTCTCTTCAGACAGCTTTCTCTTTTCTCTTTTATTTTACTTCCATTGTTACTGGCCTTGTTTGAAGAACGTGATACAATCGTGGCTTTTTTTTTTTTTTTTTTTTTTTTTTTTTTTTGTTAACTGCAACATAAAGATGTAGACTGTTGTGTAAAGAAATATTCGAATAAGATTTCTGAATGACTGACAAAGATGGCGACCGTTTAAGTTATCAAGATCTAATGCTGATTATTAAAATGGGAAACTTTTCGCGTTTCTGAATAGTTTTCAAAATGTTACTACTATTGTGCCCAAAAAGTAAGACCCATTATTTTTTTTTCAAAATCAGAAAATCAGAAAAATTTTTCAGAATATGAAGCTCTCTCGTAACGGTGCTAGTTAAAATATAACTTTACTTAATTGTTATCACTAAGGTTTCAATCTAAATATATTCCTTTTTTGAGCAAATAAAGGTATGAAGTTTTTATTATATGAAGTACACTCATGTCCAAAATTAAGGATAATGAAGTTCAGGCAAAGAAAGAGTAACAGAAGCAAAACAAATTTGACTTATTTGTAAGATGTCTATTTATTAAACAAAAGGTAAAGAGCAAAAAATTCCATGCTATATGTTTGACATAATTAATAAAAGTTACGATTTTTCTCCTGGAGCAAATTTAAAAATAACCTATTTACAAAAACCAGTATAACATGGTTAGTATGATGGTTAATATGGAGTATTCTCCCGAAACAATACAGGCCTTACAACGCCTAGGCATGCTGAGTATCAAATTAATCAATCTGATCTTGCGGAATATTTTTACCACTCATCAAATTTCAATGCCCTCGATTTCCGGTTGACAGGTGGGAGGGTTGACGGGCTGCAATTCGTCGGCCAAGCATATCCCACACATGCTCTATTGGATTCAAGTCCGGTGAGTATGCTGGCCAATCCATATCTTGGGAAATATATCACTCAATTGAAGGCATTCGTCTACAATGTTTGCACAGGTGAGGACGGGCGTTGTCATCCATAAACAGAAATTCAGCACCCATGGCGCCCCGGATTCAAACGGTACATGTTGTTCCAGAATGACATCCCAATAGATGTGGCCTGTCATCGTTACACTCTGAACATGCAGGTCAGTTCTGGAACCAAGAATAATTCCTCCCCAAACGAGGCATCCTGCACCACAGTAACGGTGTCGTTCAATGGTGTTCTCTTGGTGGTAACGGGTACCTGGCGCTCTCCATATGAAAGTCTGGCGAGAATCAAACTGCAAACTAAACCTGGATTCGTCGGAAAACATCACACCAGACCACTGTTGCGGTGTCCACAATGCATGCTCTCTACTCAGGTTAATCGCAGGCGACAGTGAGTTGTGGTAAGTGGAACACATCTGACAGGCCTACGAGCATATAGACCAATGTGCCCTAAGAGTCTGTACACGGTCTGCCTTGAAACTGTCGTACCGGTAGCTGAAGAGAGCTGACGAGACATGTCTGATGCTGTACTCCGTCTGTTTCTTTTGGCAGTAACAGCTAAATACCGGTCCTCATTCGGCGTTGTAACTCGGGGGTGACCTGTGCTGTAACATCTACTCACATTACCATCATCTTGGAATCGTTGCCAAAGCCTGGAGATGACACTCTGGGCGATTCAAGTTCCTCGGATACTTCCAGCTGGGTACGTCCACATTCCAGTCGTCCGATAATTCTACCACGTAAAAAATCATCAAATGCTTCCTTTGTGCCATAACTATGCGGTTATTGCACTGAAAGGCTTTTAAAGCGCTTGTGAACAATTTTACTTCTTTGCCACCATTCCTTATATACCCCTCTCTTACACTCTCGTCATTGTGACATACTATCCGCGCCATCGGGTGGTTTCCTGTAATTTGCATATTCTTCTTCAAGATGTGTGTGATAATTCTACAGGTGAAATTTTTATTTTGGAGTTCAATTTCTGTGTGATTCTGAATTATCCTTAATTTATGGACATGAGTTTAATTTTTTACTGTTCTTCTGCTTGTAAGAAATCAAGACACAAATCCCTGAATTTTCTTTAAAATATTACAATTAAAAATTGCAGTTCATTAACAATCATGGATGGTTCGTACCGATTAGATTTTAGGTTTTTAAAATATTGGAAATTGCCACAGATTTATAAGTCAGGAGCGATTAAAAATGAAATGATTAAAATAACGACTGAAAATGAAATGATGAAAAAAAAATAATGCGATTGAAAAGAAATGATGAAAAAAAAATAATAATACGATTGAAAATGAAAAGTTTCTGCTGAGTACTTTATCTTTGTAAACTCAAATCAGAAATTCCAATGAGTTTATAATGTATTAGTATACTATTTTTTAATGAATATGCAAATCTAGAAATAACAAAATACATTGCTTCAATATTAAATAGCTATATTTACCCGTTTTATATATAAATGTTAACGAAAACAGCTCATATTAAAATTTATATTAATAAGAATTTCTCTAAAATGTTTAAATAAGAAGGAAATTAAAAAAAAAATTGCACAAAAGAATTATATATAACCATTTAACAGAATTTTGCATGAATATTTCTTCAACCTCTAAAATTTTCAAAAAAATGAGATTTAAAAAATTTTTTCAAACAAATTTTATGAACTTAATTAATTAATATTAATTTAAATCTGGTAATATAATAGATAAAATTTTTTAGCTATTTATATTCTTTTATCAAAAGTTTTTTTCCATAAACATCTTATTTTTTTTTTTTTTTTTGTTAAAATGAAATTTTTTTTTGTCTTTATATTTTATGCATTAATGAATGCATATATTTTGACAGAAAATTGTACTATAGCCATCATGACTCATAATTCTTTCAATCGTTTAAAATTTTTATAAATTATTTCTGAAAAAATTTAAACTTTTAAAATCACGTGCAACGTTCTTCTCTCCATACATTAAATGTGATCGTAATAAGATTTGTATAGTCTACTATTCTACAAACGAATAATTATCTAATGCAAAATAAGTTTCTAAAGGGTAAATAAAATTTTTGCTGAAATTAAATATCACAGCTTGTTCTCTTACTTTCGAACGTGAATTGTTTTTCAATTCCTACTATTAGCTCACACTCTCCCTATATATATCTTGTTCAAATTTTCAATCGTTCATAAAATACTTTTTATTCATCCACTCCAGTTCAAATACATTTTTAACTTGTCGTGGATGACACTGGATGTTCAAATTATTAAGTCATTCATTAAATTTAATTCATTAATTTTAGGTTTTTTTAGATTTTAGTTGCATGTATTTTTAGATTTAAGTTGCAGATGGACGCCAGATGTACGAGGAAAATTTCAACTTCATTTGTAAAGGACTTTTCTGCAATAAAAGATAACAAGACC